>JBBBDQ010001711.1:1137500-1175000 GCA_037127315.1 Ascarosepion bandense
TAACGGGGAATTTTTGAACGCGCAATTTTTTAAATTACAAGAAATTATAACTTTTTCATCCATGGCTATATGAACCTAATAGGTTTTGTTGGTATAGTTACACTTAGTTAAAGAAAAGAAAAGGAATTTTTTGGGGGGATATTTTTGAGGACCAACCGTTGCACCATTTGGGTCTGACGATCCGCGATAATAACATCATGATGCGGTGAAATATGTATTTCCCATTGTAATTATCTAAAATCTTTTATAATATATATATATATGTGGATGTGTCTAGCCTCACTGATGAGCTGTGATACAGCGAAACAGGCTTGTATGTGGATGATTAACAATATATATATAGACAATATAAATATATACAGGGTGATTGAAAAGTAACTCCATATTTTAAAATAATTATAAATGATTTATTTATTGTAAATTTTGTCTCAGTTTTCGTGTTTGATCTATAATATATGAGAAATTAATCTACACCGTCTTTTCAGATTGATTATTTTGTTTGAAATTCAGAAGCCCTATAAACATTAAATAAAATCGTGCAATACTAAGCAATTCTTGCGCAAATTCCCGCGTTAATGACCTGAATGGAAGTATACGTAATTATTTGACGCAGCGCGGAACTAAACTATCAATAGCAGTGACAGTAATATACCAGAACCAGTTCATTTGTAATCAAAGTAAAGCTCTCAAATATGGACTGCTTCACTTGACAAACTGGAGTTACATTAACTGCATCTGTTAGTATTTGTGAGAGATAAAGACTAAATATCGACGTTTTATTGCAAAATATGTCCACCACTCCTCATTTCAATCATTCAGGACGTACATGGTTGATTACCAAGATAACAACCTGATTGTCAATATTTCTATAGTTACAATATCCACGAGTGATTTTAATCTCTCCTTCAATGGATCGGACCCCTACAGAGAACCGGTCAGTTGAGCATCCTCCGCACTATCGGTCAGTGTTGTAATCGCTGACTCGGTCACGTTCTGCGATATGATGACCACTCTATGAGAGTCATCTGCCAGTTCGACCCGCCATCTGCAAGCTGGGGACAACCGCTTTCCGCTGACATGAAATAGAAATATTATACTGAAGCAATTGCTAGGTTTGTTAGTTAGTTCATTGTGTCATGCTAAATAGTTTTTCTCGACAGAGTTTATCTTACGCATTTATAAGTCTACCATCCGTCTATGTATTGAATATTGCTGTCGCATCCAGTTTGGTGCTTTTGGGATGTATGTAGAGATTCGTTATAAAATTCAAAGAAGAATCTGCAATATTATAGGTCCTGACCAGTCATCTCAGATTCAGTCACTTCCTCATTGCTGTAATGTAGCTTCTCTGTAACTTTTCTATAAATACTTTCATACTAATCATTTTGATGAACTTTCCCCTTTGGCATCTCGACTTTTTGAATTTAAGCTCAGTATTAGATTTTAGTGTTCACATCCTGCCTGGATTCGTCATTTGCGGCCAATAAAATACGCAAATGAAACAGTGCTTACGGCTGACACGGAAAGGAAATTACAAGACTTTATACAGAAAGTAGGTAAAGAAAGAGAAAAGAAAGGCCTAAACATAAACTATAAAAATACTCAGAGCATGGTCACCAGTAAAAAGAGGAACCTAAAATGCCAACTACAAATCGGGGATACTGAAATTAACCAGGTACAGAAATTTGAATACCTAAGAAGTGTTCTAACAGTGAAAAGAAAGTGCGACACTGAAATCCGAAGGCGTATTGACATCGCCAGGGATGCATTCAAAAGGCTGAGTAGAGTTTTGAGAGACAGAAAAATTTAATTGGAAAAAAAAAAAAAAGAGTACTGGATTGTTACGTGATGTCTGTTCTTCAATATGGCAGTGAATGCTGAACAATCTCATGAAAGATTAAGAGATGACTTAAAGCAAGCAAAATGTGGTTCTGCAGGAGGATGCTGAGGATAGCATGGATAAAAATATTAGCAAAGAAGTTCTGGAGAGGCTGGAAACAAAAAGAAAACTTATACTTAACATTAGGAAAAGACAACTGAAGTTTATGAGACATGTAAAGAGGAAAGAGAGCCTGGAGAATTTGATATTCACGGGGCAGTTAGAGGGAAAAAGAGACAGGGGAAAGCAAAGCATGGCATACTTTATGAGCTTGAGCAAATGGATGGCGGAGCAAGGTTTGCGGGGAGTAACAAGAGAAAGACTGTTAAGAGTTACAAGGAATAGGGAGATGTGGAAGACCATGATCACCTACGTTTTGAAGCGACACCACCACCACCAAAAAAAGAAGAAGAAGAAGAAGAAGAAATTTCAGTTACATTTCACAATTTTTGAGTTGAAATGGCTAAATGTACTTCTCCCTTGGGGAAATTTCTATTGGCTTCTTGCTGTAACCTTCAAAAATGTAAATGCAACGTCAATCGTTATCGTTTGTCATTTTAATTCTTGTTCATTTATTGTTCTCCCTCTTTAATAGTGTTTTTATTTTCTTCATATTCTTTCAGTCTCAGTAAACCATTGCGTCTTAGTGGCTTTATGTGAAATGATTAAAAAAATTAATAAACATAAAGTATTTGAAGCGTTGAAAAGTTAAAAAGGCTGTTTGTAGTTTGCACTTATTTCCAAAAGTTGAATAAAGTAGTGATGTATTTTTCTGTGTGAAAACATCACCTTCATTCTGTGTGTGTGCTTAGAAAAGATAGTAACAGCAGATAAACTAACCGTGTGTGAAAAAACATTTGATCGAGGAAGCAGATAAGCAACAAATATTTAGTTTAAGCAAGAATAACTTAAACTCCTGAATATATAGTCAGGGTATTGCAAAAATTCATGAAAAGGCGGAATAAAAAATTGAAGTCAAAACTGATTTTAGTAGAAATTTAGAAATATTGGATGTAAGTTATAGGAACATGATTAACTCAGTTTAAATACATGCAGCGTAATTTAGATTTACAAGCTGGATTATATTTACTATTCCGAAGTGTTCTCAGAAAAGTGTTTAGATAAACTGCATGTTGATTGGACATTAATTATCTTTATGATTTGGTTGGAAAAAGAAATATTGCAAACTGAACGAAATCGAACATTATTGTGTCTGTAGAAGATAAGTTCACATGGACACGGGCCAGTCAGTCAGTTAAGTGCCATACGTGAAACACGCTTGGGCGATCATGTCTCGAAAGAGACATGACTGACTGAGCAGAAGATTTTCTCGCAGTAGGTTGCCATTACTTTCTGCGGTAGACTGGTTGCCAGCCAAAGCTATAGAACCCAATCTGTCCTGTTATTTAACCCATAACTGGAGGGAAGAGACAGATTAATACTTTTCCCAAGGGTATTTGCGCGTAAGTGAATGCAATGAATTCAACTAGAATTCGTCCCCCCCCACCGATTTCTCGTTCCGAGCCGATATCCATTGCACTACGAAGCGGGTACAGCTGAGAAAAAGGCTTTGAATGAAAATACCTATTCTTAAAATGCAAATGCAACCCGAATTTTGTCACAATAGGATCGACAAGACAAACTCGATGTACAGAAAAATATCTCTCGTTTATTGTATCATCCGAGACAAACCCTGTATTTAAAAAAAAGAAAAGAAAATGAAAGGAAAAAGGCGCTTAGAATCACAAGATTGATCTTAGGTGGATGTGGCAACGTCGCCTTTCGTGTCCCCATTGAAATGTGTTCTTCATCTACGTGCCGTGTCTTTTCAGAACATCAGCAATCATGGCTCTGCACAACGACCAATCTCGTGTGACTCTTAGCAGATTTTCTCCCTTTGCTAAGTCCTCCGCCCCACTTCTGCAGACCATTTACGCAAGTAAGGTAAGCGGTTCTTTGCCTTCCACCTTATTATGCTCCGTGAGAGCTAAAATCTCCAAGCCTACCTTCCTCATCATGTATCCAAGTAATTTTAACTGTCTTTTGATGATTTTGAGTATAAGCGTTCTTTATGCTAGCGTTTACTTTATGACTTCCTTATTACGTAGTTGCTCTGTCCGTGGAATTTTCAGTATTTTTCTGTAGAATTACATTTCTCTAACCTCTATTTTCTTTTCTCATCGATGGGAAGATTGTCCAGTATTCACTACTTTATAAGTGGATGGATATCACATAGCAATCCAGCAATCTTTGCTTTGTTTTTAATGAAAGTTTTTCGTTTCTCAGTACTTTGCTTAGCTCTTGGAATGCTTCTTCCTTAGTCTAATACGTGTTTCTATATTTGCTATGACAATTTTAAATATGCTCTGAGCATAGCAGTAAAATTGAAGTGAATAAAAATAAGATAGAGATACTCATTTCTGTAAGTATATTAGAAAAGTTTCACAAAAATACTGGCTGTTAAATGTTTTCCAGACTACTCATTTTTTTTCCTGAAGATTTTATGCAAACCGTTGTAACCATAGGTTAATTCAGACTGCGATGTGCTGGGGGTGTAATGGTTAGCGGCTGGGAAGAGTAATCTGATGAGATGAATTCGAATTCTAGTTGCATTCGTTACATTCGCTTTTGCGTACATACCCTTGGAAAGGTGTGAATCGATCTCCTCTCCTCAACTTAGGTTAAATAGTGAGACTGGTATCTAGAAAGCGCTCATTGGTATTCTCAAAAATGGTTATGTAATATTCACCAGAAACAAAACAAGAAAATAAATATAGAAAATGAATTCTCCTTATCATCCTAAATATGTTTTGACTTTAAGTAACCCACAGTGGGTTGATAAACCGTAAAAAAAAAAACAGACAAAAAACAAATCGATCAGTTTATTTCGGATTGATTTTATTGTTTTTATTTTTTGACAACGTTTCGACCACATAACATTTGGCTTTAAGCGAATGTCTTTTTTCGAATATCGAATATTGTTCTGAGGCGCGTATGCGTTTTCCATCTTCTCCACATCACATCCATCGCCAGCGCTTGTATGTTTTTGAGATTGACTTTTGACCTAAACCCCAAGTCTATGACATTCTAAAGAACCCGTTGAACTTAGCACGCATTCTGAAGTTTACTCAAATCAAAACAATTGGGAAAGGATTTTATTTTCGTCTACAGAAGTGTATAGAGGCATTTGGAAGCCATGAAGAAAATTATTTTGTTTATCTAATATAGTTTGTTTTTTAATCTTCTGGAACGCATATAAGTAAATATATTTTAAAATGTACTTATAACCGAAAATGACGTATAAAATATATCTCCTGTATTGGTTCCAACAAAACTTTCATTAGATGGTGACCTTGGTGTCAGATATAGTTCCGGCGCTGGAAAACCTTCGTCGCTCTCGAAAGCATGTCACAAAAGTAAGATAATTTACAATGATAATTTTAAATATCATCTGAGCATAGCAGTAAAATTGAATAAAAATAAAATAGAGATACCCATTTCCGTAAATATATTAGAAAAGTTTTTAAAAAATGCTGGTTGTTATGTGTTTTCAAGATGACTCCAAATTTTTCTTCTGAAGATTTTATACAAACTGTTGTAATCATAGTTTACTTCAGACTGGGATGTGAGGGTGATGTAATGGATAGCGGCTAGGAATGGGTACCCTCGACAAAAAAACAAAAAACAAAAAAAAAACAGATTCGCTAAAAATGAGCATAGCATGATGAAAAATGCACCCCCCAATTAATAAAAAAAGTTTTATCGTCAAAATATGTTATTATTAAAAGGAAAGACCAAACGATTTTATTAATTATAACATTATATTTTTATTCTTTTTAGAAGGTTTTTCATAAAAATACGTTGATTTAAAATTTTTTGCAAAAATCAAATAATTGTCACGTTTAAATGAAACATTCATTACTTATTCACAGATGAATTAACTTATTTTTTAAATGTTTCTTTTTCAGAAAATCTTGAGAATATTTTTCTTTTACAACTGTTAATTTGTCCTTTTTTTTTTTACATCTGTTACTCCATTCTTATTTTATTTTATGAAATGAATTTTTAAATTGATGATTTAAATCCTCTAATGAGTTCTGCGTATAACGAATATAAACATTAAACGGTACAAAAATTAATTTAATAAAATTGAATAAGTGTGGAGTGAGAAAAGCGTTCAATTACATTTATGAATAAGATACATCATGGATACTATTGTCTTAAAAAAGTTTCGACGAATAATGAATTTTAATAAGAATCATTTTCGTTTAAAAAAAATAGAATAATTTATAAAGTTTTAGATCTTTTAAAATTTTGTATTAATTTGTACTGAATAGATGATATTGTTATGAAGTAAAAATTATATTTACTAATCATAAATTGGAAAGTTTCCTACAAATCAGCGACCATCAGTATTTTAAAAAGAATTTTGAATATTTTTCTGCTTATAAACGTACCAATTTTTGTCAATACGGACGTACATACCAGAAAATAAGAGAGGTAACTATAGTAAAGTTAAATCCAGGGTACTTAAAATATAATAAAACACTAGATCATGGAGAACATTTTCCTAAATTTGTAAGATTACTGCGTAGTTGTAAATTATATAAAAAGGTGCTCACGTTATATTCCTCAAGTTGATATGTCCTCCGTAGAAAAAAAAACAAAAACTTCCGGTTGTCAATCAGTTAACACTTAATCAAAACACCCACCTCTGTGTTAAAAATTAATTTCTACGATATTTTAAACTAAAAGTAATACTTGCTTTAAATCAGACTAATTAAACTTTAAATCAACTAATATTCCTCAAATAAAATTTCGGAACATATATTTTGTTTTTGAAAGATTTCTTTTAAATAAAGAGCATTACACTGTGCTGACAGATGCTTAAAATAAGCGATTTAAAACAACAAAAGCTTCCAGTCAATTTAAATTTGTTTTGAAATATAGCAAGGTATTTTATTTATTGGAAATATTAAATTTAATTTGTTAACTTGAAATTAAAACTTAAATTAAGATATTTCATTAAAAGACAAGAAAAGACAAAAACAAATTAAACCTTAAGTATCGCGTTTCTTTGAAGGTTCGTACAAAAATAATAAGGGATCAAAAGAATAGATTCATCTATTGTTCGGTTCATTCTTGTTCCTGGTATTTTTAACAGAATTAGAGATTTATCCTTTAGTTCCTGTTTGGGAATGGGCTTCTGATTTCTTCTAAAGTCTTCTCGTTCCATTTCACAATCAGTAGCCGCTTTTTTAATCATATTGCTCAGGGCAAAATGGTTAAAAAGAAGTCGGAGGTTCAAGATTGAAATAATTCAGTTTATTTGTCACATCTAAACTGCTGCAATATATAGTGATTTTCTAAGCGTAGCTTAGGTGTGGTACAAAAATGTGATAAAAATCGAACTCACTACTCAATTGTAATGATTCTAGCGAGACAAGCTTGCTAACTGTTGCAATTATTATATGATTCTAGGCTACTGTTATATATATATATTTTTTCTACTATTGATTTTCATCTTAAGGTATATCAACTTTTTGCAGAATATTTAAAGCCAGAAAATATTTTTAAGATTGTAAGAATTTTTGTGGGGTAGGTGGAGATAAGAAAGGGTTCTACTAATTAACCTATAGCTGGGGGAGAAGTTGTATTCCTATTTTTTTCCAAGGGCATTTGCGCGAAAGTGAATATAAAGAATTGGAACTCGGCTCTCCGATTTTCAATTCCGTGCAGTTATCCATTACACCAACTGCACATCGAAGCTTCCAGCATCTGGTATTCCAAAGCTGTCACCCATCTATGTACAGACCAGGTTACACGTTGCTTACCTTTGGTGATTGTACGAAAGTCGGTTTTTCAACTTGGTATACCCATAAGCCAATTTTTTCGATCTGAGTTAGACGTTACTGGACACCTCTGATATTTCGAGATTGAATTAGCAAACGAAACCGCAACAATCAACCTCTTTTGGTCATAGATTGACCCTGATGGTATCTCTAGTCATTTCTTTTACACTCGCGTGGAAGATCTTGGGCATTTTCCAACTTTGGCACCTAGATACATTGGTATAATTCGCGAGTTGATACTTTAAGCTAATAATATTGTGTTTATAGAGGCATACGATATGATACAGACATATGGAAGTATTATTATTATTATTATTATTATTATTATTATTAGTAGTAGTAGTAGTAGTAGTTCTCTTGAACTCTCGTGTGGAATATAGGGTCACAGCCTCATTTCGCTAAGTGTTACTGCTCTTATATCTGTAGTTAGTAATGTTTTTATGGGTTAAAGTTTCAGATGCTGTTGCTCTCTGAGACTGATTGCCAACCAAAGCTACAGAGTCCAGTCTGCTCTGCTATCTGTTTGTGGGTAGCGGAGAGATGTGGATTAATAACTTTTCAAGTGTATTTGTGAGAATTTGAACTCTGCGCGCCTATCTTACTTTTGTGCCGATAACATCTCCACTATGCGCATATTCATATATATGCATGTAAATTTGGTTTATGATTGTAGTTTTTCTAACGACAAAGAAATCAATATTTTATTGAAATGTACACGAAAAAACGTTTAGAAATATTATTTGGACTGAAAATATGCCCAGGCTCCTCACGTAAGCACAAAATATGAAATAAATGTTAACATTTAAAGCATTAAGTTTTTATTTTATTTTAACTTCTCTTACGTATATTTTATACCTATCTGGGAATTAAGTACTGGACCAGCACGATTTGTTGGTTCAACACCAGCTGTGCAATATTGAATAAATAAACTAAATTTTATTCTCGTATCTAGCAATAGACAACTGCGTTTTTAAGTATAGTAATGTGCGTCGTGGTGCAGTGGATATTGACTCGGAACGACAAATCGGAGAGCCGAGTTCGAATTCCAGTCGAATTCCTTGCATTCACTTACGCACAAATGCCCTTGGGAAAAGTATTAATCCGTCTTTTCCCTCCAGTTATGGGTTAAATAATAGGACAGATTGGGTTCTGTAGCCTTGGTCGGCAACCAGTCTACCGTAGAAAGCAATGGCAACCTACTGCGGGATAATCTTCTGCCCAGTCAGTCATGTCTCTTTCGAGACATGATCGCCCAATCGTGTATCACGTATGGCACTTAACTGAATAGATTATTATTTACTCAAAATTCGTAAAAACGAGGTATGATTATATCTGTCTGCCTATCTATCTATAAAAGAGGTATGACGTTACAGAAGAAGGTTGGGAATATTAAGGAATGTAGCATGCAAACAAAGACGAAGTTTTAATGAGAATATCAGCACAAATGACGCTTGGAATTAAAATTAGAAATCAGTCACACCCTGTTCATATCTCTCTCACTTTATCTATTAGTCTGTCTATGTTTATACTCTATAAATGAGGTATGATTTTACAGAAGTTTGAGAATATTAAAGACGAAGTATGTGACCAAAAAAGAAATCTGAAGGAAAATAGTAACAAAAAAAGACACTTTCTTAAAATAAGAAATGTATATCTCACACTGTTTATCTCTCTCTTTCTCTCATTATGTATCTGTCTGTCTGTCTATCAATAAATGGGATATGATTTTACAGAAGAAGGTTGTGAATATCAAGGACGTAGCATTAAAGAAAATTGAAACAAAAAGGACCCTTGTACTTAAAATCAAAAATCTTATCCTATACACACATATATATATATATATATATATATATATATATATATAGGTACCTCCACTCATTTTCGATACTTAAACTGAAATTGAAATTTTAAAGAATAAATAAGTTATCTTCAATCATTAAAATTAGCTTTAATTGAAAACCAAGCTATTAAATTTAACAATTCTAGTAAGCAAAACATACTGGTGTATTTCTAACCGAAATTATATTGATTGAAATCTAAAATTTTGAAATTTTACAAATTTAAAAGAAATATACCACCATTTTTGATTGATTGACAATATTACGTAAACAGTAGCCAAATTTCTGTTTTAAAAATCTTGCAAAAATAAAATATACCTCGCTACACGTTATATAAGTCAATTTTTAAAATTAAGAGTTACCTTTATCTGTTTTAAATCAATTAATAATTGCTTACTGCCAGAAATTTACAATAAACAAAATTTAATTACGGTAGCCCTGTTTATGCCAGTCATTCGCGGCGATGACAGGTTTACGACTACCGGGTGTTATCAAGATCGAAATGTATGGTGACCAATCGTGCCAAAATTTCCATATCTTTTTTTTTTAATTATCAAAAATTAGTTAATGCACCTACGGTCACAATTAATTAAGAAATTGAAGAAGTGAAAAAGAATACTTACTTTAAATGTTGAAGGAATTACTTGCAAAACAGGCTGTTAAATTTTAGAAACGTAGAGAATAAAATATCGTAAGAATGAAAATGCGTTCTTCTATGGTTTCCAATGTAAGGGGGGAATAACCCAGAACTTATAAAATTAATTTGACCCATATGGAACACCGTACTTTATAAATTTGAACATATTTACACAAATAACTTTTTTTTTGTTAATATACGGGGTGAAAAATGTTTATTAATTTTTTTTCTTGATAGACAGTATAATCATCAATTCTTAACTAATAACAAAAATTCATACAGTTCTTTAAAAGATTTTAAAAATATTTTAAAATCTTTATGAATTATTATAAAAAAAAATTAAAACAATTCTTTTAAAACTTTATTAGAAATCGAATTTTTTTTATTATTTATTCCTGCAATTAAAAGCTTATCAAATTAAATTATATCAAAGTTTTATTGCATTTTTTATATTTCTCTTTGGAGCAGATTTTCGGATAGTGCCAGATAATTTTAAGTTAAATACAGATGACTTGTATTTCCCGATAAGTTCTGCGTTTAACTAATAAAAATGTAAATCGCAGAAAATTAAAATTTATTAAAATTTCATGAATTTACGTGAAGTGGGGGTAACAAAGTTAAAAAAGTTTTTCTCCAATATTTAAAAAAAATAATAATTTCAAAAATAATTTTATTCATTTGTGAATGAGTACTGAAAGTTTCATTAAAATCCGACAATTATTTGATTTTTGCGAGAATTTCCAAATTAATGTGTTTGTCACCGAAAAAGTGAGTTACGTAAAAAAAAAATTACTTATTCGATTGTAAATAATCGTAAGATTTTCTTCAATTTTTTCAACGCTAACTCAAATCAAAACAAAATTTTCTGCGAAAATTTCTAACATGTTAAAAGGGATTAAAACTTTTTATAAAATAAATAAAATTACTTTGATCTTTTCCCTTAATAATATTATAAACATTTTGATAGAAAAAGCTCGTTTTATTAAGTTTTGAACCTTTTTAAACCATACTATGCTGGATTTTTTGTGATGTAATGGAGTTACCTAATATATATATATATATATATATATATATATATATATATATATATATATATAAAATTAAAAATAAAAGAAGAGCATATAGGTAAAATCCCGAAAACCAGATTCTATTAATATTAATTTTATTAATATTAAAAATGATCCAGGTGGAGTGCACGATGTAAATAGTATGATCTATTTACAGAGCCAAATATGCATATTATATAAAAAAAATTCCGAATTCTACATTCGTTGAATAGCTACTTCATCCAGAAAATTCTCGCTTCTTCCACAACGATAAAAAAAAAATGTTTTATTAATTCAAATATAGTACAAAAATTCACATACCGGAAAAAGCTCAAAAACATATCCATACACAGGAAGTTTTCATTTTAAAGGGTGGGGAATTAAGAAAGAAAAAATAATTTGTCGTCCAGACCTAAAAAAACAGGGGGGCAGAGACAGAGATTTATGACTTGATATTAGAAGAAAACTTTTAGATTATGTTTGTATTAAAGAATCAAAAATCAAAATTTAATCGTGTCACAGTAATAGAAGTTATGGGGGAAAAGAAAAAGAAAGGACAAATGGGGCAGAGAGGAGGAAAGTTAAAAAAGAAATAAGACATAAAAAAGAAATTCTGTTGCCAAGGTGACGAATAACCTTCAGATGGTGAAAGGAAAGGAAAATTAATATATATATATAACATAGTGATGATCCACGTATACTGTCTTAATATGTATAGGAAATAATATTAAAAATATATAAAAATATTAAAAATACTATGTATAGGAAAGAATATATATATATATATATATATATATATATATATAACATAGTGATGATCCACGTATACTGTCTTAATATGTATAGGAAAGAATATTAAAAATATATTTTTGGACAGTATTTCTTTATTTTTATTATTGTATTTTATATTTCAAAAAATACATTTTTAAATTCAAAACTTTTTAATATTCTTTCCTATATATATATATATATATATATATATAATAAAAATTAAGACAGACACGTTATTTCATGGTGAATCGGAATCGTGTAAAATCCTTTGTTAAATAAAGACGGAAGCTGATGATGGTTCGCCTGAAATAGGCCCATACTTCCGATTCACCATGAAATAACGTGTCTGTTTTCATTTATATATATATATATATATATATATATATATATATATTTTAATTCAGATACTTCAATCCAAGGGAAAAAAGCAGGAAGGTAAATTCCAAAAAACCCGATCCTAATTAATATTAAAAATTTATTTTAATATTAAAAAATGATACAGGAAGAGAGCTCCATGTAATAAAATATTACAGAGCAAATATATATTAAAAAAGGATTAATTCAAAGATGTTGAATGGCCATTTCGATATGAAGATCCCCACGGGGGACGACACATCACCTCAGCAACAGAAAAAACCTTTCAGAAACGGGAGAAAAATTAGTCTACTTTTCCTTTTTAAATAGATTGCGAAGAAATTAAAAAATAAATAATAAAATAAAATAAAATAAAAATAAAAATAGAGGGAAACAAAAAGAAAAAGAAAACGAAAAAGAAAAAGAAAAAGATAGAATAAAATCAAATAAATAAGAAAAGGAAAAAAAGGAAAAAAAATTGACATCGTCTGGGTTCGCAAAAAAAAAGGGAGAATGTAACTAAAAATTAACAGACAGCCGTGTTAAATCGACGTCAGTTTAAGCAACACGGAAAAAAGGTGGTAAGAGAGATAAAAGAAGGAAGGGAGGGAAAAAGAAAGAAACTAAAGAAAAAAATTCTTTTAAATATTACAGACGCTGGACAAATTCAAAAACCTAATTTCCCCAAAACGTTGAAGTATTAGAAAAAGGCCTTTACTTAAAAAGGCATAATTATTAATAAAAGGGAATAAAAAGATATAGGATTTAAAATAAAATTATTTTTAAAAAAATTAGGTCATTTGAAATTAAACTAAATAAAGACAACACTAGGTAAAAAAAAACAAAAAAACAAACAATTAATTACAATTATTATATACATACCTATAGAAGTACACACATACATACATATATATACACACAATTCTACGAATAAGAATACATATATACATACACATACACACACATACATTCAATTTATTACACACTTATATACATATACATGCGCATAAACACATATATATGTGTGTACACACCTATATACAAAAAATTCATATACACATAATATACATGTGTACACATACATGCACACATATACACACACACACACACATATATATATATATACATATTCCATATGCACTCACACACATACATATTAATGAATATTATGAAAAGGAGCATTTAAATAGCTAAAAAATTTTTTTCAAAATTACATATAGCCCACATACATAAATACATATATACATATACATACATATATATACAAATATGCACATCCACACACAAACACATATACATAAAAAAAATCACAGGTACTCGTTTTATGGTATGCTTCCTCTATGTAATAGGGGTCGCAGGTTCGAATCCTGCTGGGGAGCACACATTTTCGTCATAAAAATTTATCGTGAAATAATCAGGCCGGTAGATATAAATATAAAATACTGTTTAATTAAAAACAGAATATCTACTTAAATACGAGTATCGGTAAAAATAATGTTCAAAATAATTCATTACAAATTGTCGGTTGCTTATAACCAAGTTTCGTTAAATTTCGTTAATTTCCGTAACATGTTTACATATATATATATATATATATATATATATATATATATATATATATATATATATACACACACACAGTAGCGAGCATAAATATCAGAACGATGCTAAGAAAATGTTCAAATGTGAAATTACATTTTATTTTAAAGCTTCATAAAAATTTTATCAAGGAAAAATAAGGAAATAAAGATAAATTATATAATTCTAAAATATAAAGCTCCATAAACTTATTGTAATAAAGTTATAAGAATAATTATATAACAACAACATCAGAACGATTAACAAAATCATACTATTATAATGAATACCTCATATCCTAATGAAAATAGCGTTCATAATTCATTAGTGCTTGATGTGAAAAATATTTACTTTCAATAACAGCTTGACATCTTTTATTACATGAGCGAATTAATGTCTTACATTTATAAACGGATATTTTCTCCCATTCTCCTTTCAAATTAGTTCATAGTTCTTCGACGTTTGTTGGATTCTTTTCCTTAGCTCTTTCATTTTGTAACTTTCAAACATTCTCAATAGGATTCATGTCTGCCTTTCCATAACAGTAACATCCTCACCAGAAAGAAATGTCTTAATAGACTTCTTTGTGTGACATGGCGCATAATCTTGCATAAATACAGCTGGCTGATTAATTGCAGTTCTCAAATTAAGTACAAAATGTTTCTTTAATATCTCTTTGCATATAGTTGCGTTAATTTTACCGTGTAGCCTAACAAGAGGTCCCGTACCAGCGATGAAATCATGCCAAGCACCATCACACTTCCTCCTCCAAATTTAACGCTACTTTTAGTGCACTGGGGAAAATATCGTTCTTTAGGACTGCGTCCACAGAATCTTCTCCCGTCACAACCGAACAGATTAAACTTTGACTCATCGCTGAAATGAACACAATCCAACTGTCCATATGAGGTGTTCAGTGGCAAATTTCAATCGGCTCATTTAATTCTTTATAGAAATGTAAAGCTTCGTAGAGGCTACTCGACTGTTCAGATTTATTTCATTAAGTCTTCGGGAAATAGTGTGCCTTGATATACCAAGGTTAGCTTATAGTTTTTTTTTATTCTTTACCAATCCACATGTCTTCCCTTGCAGTAGTTTTCTTATGCCTGCCAAGTGGTTTCTTGGCTTCATATTACCTAGTTTCCTCAAGTTTTCTTAAAATATTATGAATAACACTTTTAGATTTCCCCACACTCTTTGAAATATCCCCAATCGAGAGTTTATCTTCATTATGTAACTTGACTATCAGTTTTCTAAGTTCCAATGACGTCACAGAGTTTTTCGCCATGTTTACAATGCAAGAGCCAGTAAAGAGCCGGTGCAATTTAGTAAAATAGCCGATTTTATATTCTTACTCTTAAAAGTTTTTCAATAATGCAAAATAATTATTAAATTTTATGGATTTATTTAATTGTTCTGATGTTTTTGATCATCTATTTTTTCTAATGTTATATAATTATTCTTATAACATTATCAAAATTAGTTTATTGAACTTTTTATTTTGAAATTATATAATTTACTTTTGTATCCTTTTAAGTAGTAAACAAAAACCAAGCAAATTCTTCAGCATTAAATGACTCAAAAGAGTAGATATGCTGGCAAAACAAACAACTAAACTATACTAAACTAAACTAAACAACTAAACCTTTTTTCCTTGATAAAATGTTCTTTGAAGCTTTAAAATAAAAAGTTATTTCATATTTAGTCTTTTTCTTAACATCGTTCTGATCTTTATGTTCGCTACTGTATATATGAATAGAATAAGTAAAGAGCAGGTAGGAAAAAGTGTCTTTAATCTAACATGTTTCACTTTAACAAGCTTTTTCAGAGATCTTTTTAAAGACGTCTTTAAAAAATCTTTGAAGAAGTTTATTAAGGTGAAACATGTTAAATTGCATACACTTTTTTCCTATCTGCTTGTTACTTATTCTATTCATCTTGTCGGATTTCGATCCCTATATATATATATATATATATATATATATATATATATATATATATGTGTGTGTGTGTGTGTGTGTGTGTCTGTGTGTCTGTGTGTTTGTGCGTGTGTATATAGCTCTTCTTGTCTGTCTATTTATAAACATGGTATTAAAAGGTTAAGAATATCAAGGTTATTTCAACTGTAATGTAATGAGATCATTGCATTTAAATCTATCTGTCTCTCTTTCTATCTTTCGGCTTGTCCGGAAAGTCTATGCCGATTTTTAGTCGTTCATGTTGCAACATATCAAATTCATCAACAGATATAATATGCTTAAATTTCTGATAAGAGTACACTTCAAACAATCTCTTGAGAAAGAAAACTTAAAATTTCTTAATTCGTGTCAATTTTTTTTATTCCTATGAAAATAGAAGATTATAAGGTGCATTTTAGATACTTGATCCTTTTTAATTTCCGTAAAGGCAAAAATGCCTCGCAATGAATAAAACAGATATGTGCTGTGTACGGTGAAGATGCTTCAGCTGCGAGAACTGTACGGAAGTTGTTCGCTAATTTTTGAGTTTGTGATTGTAGTGTTATTGATGAAGAACGCTCAGGCAGATCCCACTCTGCAGATGATCAGAAAAAAAAAACGATTGAGAATAAACCGCACGGTTTATTCTCAATCGTTTCTGCCAATTCCAACGGTTGGCACTAAATTTATCAAGTTCTACCATTCATGTGCTTATAGTGAAGCTTGGGTACTCAAATCACTATGTATGATCAGAGTTTAAAAGAATCTTTTGGATCATATTTCAATCTGTGATTTGCTGTATAAACGCAATAAAAATGCACCATTTTTAAGCATATTGTGACGGGTGATGAGAAATGGATTGTTTACAATATTGTTCAGCGAAAAAGATCCTGGACTAACCGACATGAGCAAACTTTAACCACCCCAAAAGCAGGTTTTCATCTGAAAAAGTCATGCCGTGAATCTGATGGGATTGGAAAGGAATCCTGTCAAGTAACCAGTCAAGTGAGTTTGAAAAGTACTACTCGCAGCTTGATGAATTAAAGGCAGAAATTAAAGAAAAACACCAAGAATTGGCGAACAGGAAAGGTGTTGTTTTTATCAGGATAATGTCAGGCCTCACGTTTCTTTGGCAACCCGATCGCTCGGTTCACACTCCACCTACGTCTATTGAACTGGTGAAGAAGCTCATCCCTTGTTTCCTGTTTAGGATGCGGTTTCCGGTTTTCTCTTTTCCAATCTTCTCACTTTTTTTTTCAATTGGAGTAGATAGACTAAACTATCGTCCGGTTCACACTCCACCCACGTCTATTGAACAGGTGAAGAGGCTCATCCCTTGTTTCCTGTTTAGGATGGCGTTTCCAGTTTTCTCTTTTACAATCTTTTCACTCCTATGTATCCCCCTGCACATCAGTGGCGTTACCGCCTTGCTCGGGGTGATATGATTAAAAAAAAATAAATTGTTGCAAAAGATGTGTTAACCTATTCCGCTATATTCACCAGACATCCTTTGAATTTTCATTTATTGAGATCCTTGCAAAATAATCTCAGTGGTAAAAAATTCAATTCTTTGGATGATATAAAAAACTACCTTAATGAATTCTTTGCCGAGAAGCTACTGAAATTCTTGAAAGATAGAATCTTTAAGGTGAAGGAAAAATAGAGAAAGTTTGTGCAACAAAATGGTTCATATTTCGTTGAATAAATATTTAATGGCGTAATTTTGTTTTCTGTTTATATTTCCCTTAAAAATAAGCATAAACTTTCCGGACAATCCAATATCTTATCTAACGAAATCTGTTCATATCAAGGTTACTGTGTCATTCTTGTATATATTCTTAAACAACATTCGATTTTTACTTGAGCAAATTACTTACTGGAAACCTCGATTCCCATCGAGTTCTTCTAATCAACGAACACTTGAATATGTGACAGATGACCATCAGATTTCCAGTCAAATTCATTTTTTAAGGTTGAACATATCATCGACCATTCCTACTAAATCTTGAAATTGAAAAAAAAAAGAAGCAAAAAGCGTGTTACAAAGCTATGTATTATCAATCCTCTTATATGACATTTAATTCTTGACATTTTCTTCACAGATGAAGAAGAGGATTGAAGTAACAAAAACGTTGTTCTGCAGAAGGATGTTGAGATTGAAATGGATGAAGCATCTAAGCAACGTTGAAGTTTTAAGTAAAATGAAAAATAGAAAGAACATCTGTACTTAAAATTAGAAAAGTAAAAATTTATGAGTCACATAATGTAGAAAGAAGGCTTGAAGAATTCGAAACTCACAAGAAATAATAAAAGCAAGAGGGTAACATCAAATAACTTAACTAACGAGCTTATGTAAGTGGTTAGCAGAACAGCGATTGAGAGGAATAGTAAGGGGGTGCAAACGGTGCTTAAAACTTCAAAGGACAGGAAGTTGTGGAGAGTCATGATCAGTCTACTTAAAGATGGTTGTCAGAACAGAAAACTGGTTGTCAGAACAGAAACTGGGATGCATAGAAAGAAAACAAGCTTTGATTAGATTTACAAAGGATAGAAGTATTAAAATGTAATAAAAACGCATATATATATATATATATATATATATATATATATATATATATATATATAATATCTCATATTGAGTGCTGGTGTTAATAAAATAGTGCTTGATGTAAAGTGCCAGAGCTATAAATTATTTCCCTCACCAGTAGCACAACTCTGATTTTCATGCACAGGCACAATCTACAGGTGCTCAGTTAAGAAGATTGTTAAGATATAAAGCACAGAGTTATGTTCCCGGTGAAAAAATGTATATCTATCTATCTATCTATCTATCTATCTATCTATCTTTTTAATAATTTGTTCTCCTCAAGCAATACAGGACTGCCACTGAGACGTAAGGGGTTGCACGGAGAGCAAAACAGAGAATAGGGAATACCGAAGAAAGGATGTGATTTAGGGAGGTAGAAGATGGCAGTTGACGTTGCATTCAAACTTTTCGAGAAGCAATTGTACGGAAGTTCCACAGACCGGATGTGCGAGAAAAGAAATTGGCATAGTTGAAGTGACGGTTACATTTGTTTATTTTGAAAAGAGTGGGACCTTAATGCCAGTCTAGTAGCACGAGTAAATTCATGTCGTCGGGGCACCAGAAAAAGAAGCTCGTCAAAGCAGGAGCCGTGAAACTATTTGTAGAAAAGACAGAGGGAAGTCACATCTCGTTGATGAGAAAATGACTGATGGCGAACTGCCAGGTCAGGACCGATTACTTTGCAGATTCTCCTTTGGATTTTGTTGAGAATCTCAAGATGAATAGCAGGAGCACTCTACCAGATATGGCAACAGTATTTAATGCACGGGGCATGGTGAGTGGTAAGAAATTCCTCATTTAAAATTGTTAATAACTTTATTAATTATTGGTCGTTTTTTATGAAACATGTTTTATTTCTAATTCTTCTTCTTCATGTGCCCTGTACCTTCAGAACGGAGGCGATCATGGACTTCCACTTGGCCCTGTCTCTTGTCGCTCTTAGTATTTTTCCTCTTGGTATTTCTCCCAACCCCCACTCCGCCATCCATTTGCTCAAGCCTATCAAATATATCTCGCGCTGCTTTCCCCTATCTTTTTCCTTCCTTCTATCCGTCCTGTGAGTATTAAATTCTTCAGGCCCTTCTTCCTCATTGTGTGTTCCAGGAATTTCATCTGTCTCTTCCTGATGTTAAGTATGAGCTTTCACCTCGTTTCCATTTTCTTCAACACTTCATCGTTGCTCATGTGGTCAGTTCATGGTATCCTCAGCACCCTTCTGTAGAACCATATTTCTGCTGCCTCAAACCTCTACTTCATCTTTGAGGAGATCATTCAACATTCACTGCCTTACAGAAGGAAAAATATCACGTAGCAGTCCAGCACTTTCTTTGTTTCCAATATGATTTTCCTGTCTCTCAGTATTCTGGTTAGCTTTTGAAATGCGTCATTGGCCATGTCATTGCGTCTTCGGATCTCAATGTTGCACTTTCCATCCTCTGTCAGAACATTTCTCAGGTATTTAAATTTCTTTACTTGTTTTATTTTAGTTTCTCCGATCTGTAGTTGGCGTTTTGTGGTCTTCTTTTTGCTGATGAGCATACATTGTTTTCTTAAATTTTATGAATAGTATAATAGTAAAAATATAGAATTCTGTTAGAATTCTCCCTTTTGCACATTTTCTTTCAATCTGGATATTGAAGGACGACTGCTTCTGTAGATTTCCACCACATTTTGGGATGACAATTTCTGATGGTTTTGGCAACGACTGAAGCACGAGATCCATGAACACTACGCAACCATCTCGACACTTGTGCCCCGGACGGACAGCCACATTTCATAACGGGATGCTAGCTGAGCACGCTCATATAGTGTTAGACATTCTCCCATTCTGGGCGACACTTGTCACTCTGAAATAAAAACAGAAACTAGTAATGAAATTATACCACTTTATCGATAACAATACGCTTTGTTTCATGCAGATGTGGTGATATTAACAAAAGTTGTAATTGTCAATAAGGAGTTTCTTTCCTTCATCTTTCTCTCTTTCTCTCTCTCTGTCTGTCTGTCTGTCTGTCTCTCTCTCTCTCTATATATATATATATATGAAATATATTTTTGCTGTATTACTATGGGTTAGTATGAATTCTTTTTTTTAATGTGACATGTCTCGTCAGTACGTAGGTGATCACAGCTGTCCACGTCTTCCTCTCCCTTGTAGCTCTTAATAACGTTTCTTTTGGTATTTTTCTCAAACGCTACACTACCATCCATTTGCTTAAACCCATCAAGTATGTTACTCACTGTTTTTCCCTGTCACTCTTTCCTTCTACCCGCCCTGTGAGTATTAGATTCTCCAAGCCCTGCTTCGTCATTACGTGTCCTAGAAATTTCAGCTGTCTCTTCCTGGTGTTAAGTATAAGTTTTCTTTTCGTTTCCATTCTCTCCAAAACTTCGTCGTTGCTTACATATTCGGTCCATATCCTCAGTATCTTTCTGTAGAGCCACATTACAAGCAGTTTTGTATTAAACGCCGAGAGGATTGCTTTGTTAAAGCTTTTCATAGCGTTAAACTTCACGAGCAGTATTTCATGGCAAGAAATATTTACATCCTCATGAGATTGACACAAGTTTCGCAGAACGCCAAACATGGCAGTGCTAAGTAAATAGCTACACGCATAAACTGGTTACGTAGTATTTTAATCACATTCCCAATAGCAGCAAATATCCTGTCCTTCTGTTTCGTCTTGTATCCCGAAGACATTTTTACTTTCCTTGAAGGCATTGCTTGATACAAGACCAAGTCAGAAAGAATAAACTCTAAACATTGATTTATTTTTCCCGCTGGTAGATCCAAATCTGATGCACCCATTGATTTTCTGTCACTGGTGTTTTTATACATGCACTCAATTGCAGGCGCCATTCGATAGTCCATCCTTTTTCCTCGGGGCGGCTGAAGACAGACATCATTATCGCCCCTTGGATATACGAATGCTATTAACAATCCTTTTTCTACCTTTTCTCTGTGAGTGAATATCTGATGGATGAACACAGCGATAAGCCTGAATATATTGATCAGTCGCCAGGAACACACACACACACACACACACACACACACACACACACACACACACACACACACACACACACACACACTTATCGAGAAAAGATATTTTACAAATATACAAGTTTTTATTCATTAAACGTTATTTTTAGTGGATAACCATAATTTGTGTAGAAACCTCTTTTATTTAATAAACAGTATGTGTATTAATTTTTATTTATCGGCATGAACATTAGAAAACTCTTATTATAGGAAAATAAAATACTTAGTGATCTTGACTAAATGGTGGCGGAACAAGGTTTAGGAGAAATAACAAAAAGACAGAAATTATTAAGAGCTAAAAAGAACAGGAAGTTGCAGCGAACCATGATCGCCTATGTCCGGAGGGTACACAGCACATAAACAAGAAGAATCACAGTGACTTAACAACAGTAATCAGCAGATGCCCCATATCAGCCAAACGAGGGACACTTAATGATGGACAGTTGGTATTTGGCCGAAACGTTGTGTCTAGAATTATCTGTAACAACCAAGATGAAAACAACAGTACGAATAAATTAAAGTGAATTAAATTAATTTTCCATGTTATTTTCAATTTTAATAAATGGACCTAATCAAGTTTGGTCAGTAGTAATTTAAATTGGTTTTGCACAAGGCCATAAGTATGGGGCACCCAGTGAGCATCGAAAAATCTGGATCTATAGTCAGTTCTTTTTAAAGTAATTAAGATTAACCTGTATCATAAATATATCTCCTAACATTTTGCATCCATTTCGGAATGTAGAATAAATCTAGACGATTTTATGTCCAATATAATAAAAAAAAATAAGGAACAAAAATCTAATTATAAGTTGGGCTGGTTGTTGGTTCAGAATACAATCTCTAGTTCTGATACAGCTTTTCAACTGCCCACATATTCTATACGTGTTTTATATATTTTAAAATATAAAACGTGATATCAAACGTCAAACTTATTCAAGCTTAAGATGAACTAAAAGCAAGAATTATGGCAGCATTCAACAACCTAAACAAGGAGACCGCCAAAAAGGTTTGCAAGAGATTCCGAAGTCATCTAAAGACCAAGGGCGATTTTATTGAATAAATTTACTCTTTCAAGATTTTTTATGTAATGTTTGTAAATATATCTGTTGAAATAAGACGTACATGTCATTTTTATTTTTGAGTAATTTAGACGACAGTTTATCCATCGCGACCTGTATATCCTAACATTTTGCATCTATTTCGTAAGGTAAAATAAAACACAAACGATTGTACGTCCAATATATTAAAATGACTAATAAGCGGGTCTGGTTGTTGGTTCAGACTAGAATCTCTAGTTCTGATGCAGACATTTTTATTTCGTCTATGTCCGAGTTTCTCAAACAACGGCACGCTTATTCTTGCGCAGTGGTAGGATTCAATTTTATTTTGTAGCGGATTCTTTCTTCTTTCGCATCCAAATATTTTACCTTTGAAATTAGGATCCAGTCCTCTTTTTGTTACATTCCTAATTTTTTTTGTGGATGGATATAAAGACCGAGAGAATTTAAGAAATGGTTCTGTGAACTTCTGTAACTACAGTAAAAGATTCGTGCAAATCGCTGCGAACCTCTTTGATCCTATCACTGCCCCAGTGTGCAAGCAAGAGAAGTTCAGTGGGTACACAGTCAAGTCTCTCATGCTCTAGGCATTTCGCCTCTGTTTTATGATTAGAAGTTCGCAAACCTGCGTTTTTCCCCCGATAGAAAAAGACGATTTGCTTTCTATATCCCCCACGCTAACCTCAACCCCTTCCATACCCGGCGAATTGTTCACCGTTCCTCGAGTCGAAAGTGTGGCACGGGTTACGGTAGAAAAGTATAAACTGTTCAAAAGTGCATATGAAATACAAAGTGCGTGATCTTCCGTTCTTCTTTTAAAGTCCAATTTTAAAGCTCAGCTTTCAGCAGCGAGATTTCCCAATTAAACTATAAGAAGGGGTTGAATAAATTTATAAGCGAATTTACTGTGTTGTGCCAGACAGATTTTCTTATCAAAATCTATCTTAGATATTCACAAGTCTATCATTCGTCAATGCTTTGAATATTGCTTCCACGTATGGTCTAGTGGTTCTACTATATATTTAGAGAACATTGATAAAATCCAGAAGAATCTGCATTGTCATTGGTCCTGACCTGGTATCTCGGTTTAAGTCACTTCCCCACTGTCGTAATGTAGCTTCCCTATTCCTTTTCATGGCAATTGTTCTTAACTACTTTCATGGCAATTTTTCTGATGAACCTTTCTCCATGGTACCTAGAATTTATGAGTTTAAGCGCAGTACTCGCTTGGAAGCATTTTACAGTTAAAATGGCTAGAACCGTAAGTTCTCTGTTAATAGTTTCTTTTCTTGCACTTCTTGCTTTCCATTCTACTTTGATCTTCAAAATTTTAATCGCAATGTCAATCGCTATCTTCTGTTTTCTTATTTTTTGTTCTTTTATTGTTCTCGCTTCTTTATAATGTTTTTCTTATATTTTTTAACACTCAGTAACCCCCTACACGTTAGTGGCTTTGTTGACTTGCTTGGGCTGAAAAGATTAAAAAAAAATACTGCTTGACTGTTATATACTCTATAGTATCCATACATTTTGTACTATGTTCTTCTAAAAGAATACGACAATCCAAGACAATAAGTTACGTCGGAGAAAAGAGTTTAAGAACCACTATTTTATATGATGTCGAATTTTCTTGTGTTTTGTTATATTGTTTTCATGGATGTTAACAGATAAGAAACTGAATAGATTAATCCAAAATTTATAAAAACATTTCTAGATTAGAACAAGTCAAGCACATTTCTTCATTCAGACAAATGTGGTTTTATTTTCCATTTTGTTCCAAGAGTTTTAGAGTTAGGGTTAGGATTAGGATTAGGTTTATTTTTTCTAAATTGAAATGGCGACTGCAAGCATTTAAACTAAAATCTATACAGACATGCTCCCAAAAATAATCTCTATAAAAAGTTCTCTAATTTTTGGAAGATTGTTTAGTATCTATTAATCAGATGCTAAGGGTGAGTATACATGCCATGAAACTCATTATTCGAAACCAATCTGAACTGGAACATTTGACGATCGCAGACATCTGAGTTAAATTAATTATGAATTTCTCCACAGAATCATACACATTTATAATTGCATATATACCACCAACTTTCTGCTTTATTTAATAAGAAAAATGTCCTGTATTTGTTTTTTCCGGACCAATCGAGGTTACGTAATAACAATTCAATAATAATCCTCTGACTCGTTAATCAGTCATTCCTCATATCTCTACAGAATCATCGATTGTTAAAAACTAATATTAAACTATTACGAAATGCACCTGTGAGCACCTGTGAATTTGGTTGATTGATTAATTCGTCTGTTACGGCTTATCAACACATTGCAGGTTATTTAAAACCGGAATTGTTAAAAAAATTATGATAATTTTTTTGCGATAATAATGATTACGTGATACAACTCTTACTGATTAATCCATAGTTGAAACGATAAGAGGTGTATTAATACCCTTGAATCTATATACCCGTGAATTTATATTTATTAATAGGTATCATATAAACGTTGGAATTTGGACTACTTAGTCATGACACTATATCCACGTATAGCCCAAAACAAAACAGAAATTGTGCATCATTCATATTTATTGACATGCTTTTAAAACATCAATACACGTTAGTTGATAACATTTGAGATGTTTCACCAAAAATGTCTTCAGTGAAGGATATGAGATTCTTTTTTTGCATGAAGAGGGTCAACAGAGTAAAAAATACAGCAGAGCATTTTGAAGAGAGCTTAACGCCGAACTTGTCAAACCCTTGTCAAGAGATATTTCTGTTCTTGCTTGCTTTGTCCCGTAAAAAGAAATTTCTCATGTTTTATTACTCATCGATCCTTTCAACATAGATATATACTTCTAGTCATGAACCAAGAAAGCATTTAAACAGTCTGTTTAGGAAAAGAAATGCATAGTACCCCCTCTCTCTCTCTCTCTCTCTCTCTCGGTAGAAGCACATATTCTATAGAATATGGGCGGTTAAGCGATGTGAAAGACATTAAAATTTCATGTAAGAAATTCTACGAGATTAGACCTAAGCCATTGAGATCATTTTAAATTGATAGATGAGGAATTTATAATTTCAAAACGAAATAACTAAAATATTGTGTAAAATCAAAATGATTTGCGATATAGGACAAAAGCAGTGTGGCTTTGTTAAAGATACCAGAACAAGGAATGTGATGTTCATGCCCAGAATGCTATCTGAAAAAGTAATAAAAATGGACAAAGAACTATATCTGTGCTTTATAGACTACGCAAATGCATTTGACAAAATACGCCACAAAGACTTGATAGAGATGCTTGACAATCTCGAATATATATTATCAGCTAACCGCTTTCGTACGGATAGGAAGTGAATTCAGTAGGTATACAAAAATAGAACGAGGCATAAGACAAGGATGTGTTTTCTCATCGAGTCTATTCAACTTATACAGCGAAACAATTCAGAGAAAAATAAAACCTTTACCAGGATTCGTCATTGGTGGCCAAAATCTCAACAATGTAAGATACGCAGGTCACACAGTGCTGATAGCAGACACAGAAGGGAGAATGCAGGACCTCCTACAGAAGGTAGCAAGAGAAAGCGAATAAAAAGGACTAAGCATAAACTTCAAGAAAACTGAATGTATGGTCATCAGCAAAAAGAAAACCCCAAAATGCGAACTACAGGTCGGAGAAACTAAAATAAAAGAAGTAAAGAAATTTAAATAACTGGGAAGCGTGTTGACAGAGGAAAAAAAGTGCGATGTTGAGATCCAAAGACGCATAGGCATGGCCAATGACGCATTTAAAAAGCTAACCAGACAAGAAAATCTGAAAGACAAGAAAATCTCATTGGAAACAAAGAGAGTGTTGGATTGCTATGTGATACCTGTCCTTCGGTATGGCAGTGAATGTTGGACGATCTCCTCAAGGATGAAGGAGAGGTTTGAAGCAGCTGAAATGTGATTTTACAGAAGGATGCTGAGGATACCATAGACTGAGCACGTGACTAACAACGAGATGTTAGAGAGAATGGAAACGAGGTGAAAACACATAATATAAAGAAGAGATAGATGAGGTTTCTGGAACATGTAATGAGGAAGGAGGGCTTGGAGAATTTAATACTTACAGGACGGATAGAAGGAAAGAGTGACAGGGGAATGCAGCGCAAGACCTACTTGATAGGTCTGAGCAAATGGATGGTAAAGCGGGGTTTGGGAGAAATACCAAGAGGAAGGAATTTAAGAGAAACAAAAGACAGAGCTAAACGAAAGTCCACGAACGCTTATTTCCTGAATGGTCACGGCACATGAAGAAGAAGAAGAAGAAGAAGAAGAAGAAGAAGGCTAGAGATCAAGCCTTTAAAACGAGCCATTACTCTGTGCATCTCTAGACCAACTTTATTGTGCGATAAAATCTAGTTTTCAACAGGCATATCTAAATCGAAGAGACAGACACCAAATGTAAACGGTAACAAACCCATAACGAAGGTGCTGTTTCAACTATGCAGATCAAGAACGTGATTTAAATTAGGCAAGGCTCTGTTAAAAACTGGCATTTAAAATCATGGTCTTTTCCAGAAGTCAAGCTAATAATGACGCAAGTTTCACCATAATACGGACCTAAATGAAAACGAATACTTTTACGTGAGTAGATCAAACCCAATGATAATAAAAGAGTTTATTTTAAATATCTTAACGAGATTTGACAAGATGAGAACACAGGACAAAAAGATACGCAGAAGGAAAGAGTTTATAGCCCTTATTCTATGATATCAAATATAAATATATAATTGTGTATTCAGCAGTCACAGAAAAAAGCAGGAACGTCCTGGTTCGAGAACGAATCAAGTACAACCAATGGATAAAACAAAAATTATAGTCCGATATCTCCCAGAGGCTCGAGGTTTTTCTCAGTAGGGTCACTGATAGAGAAGACCGAAAAAGGATCCAGCACGAGACAAGAATTCGATATAGTCAAGGTCCGCAGAATTTCAAATAGATTAAAAAATCTGAAGGTAACTCATGAGGTCCATCACACTCCACCCAGTGTAGACAGTTGTCAAAAATCAGTCAACATCGAGTGCCTTTGAAGAGTCAGTTCTGAACAAGGGCCTTGCAACGATCATTAGGCGAATACCATACTTAGATATCATTGCCCGTATCGAGGAAATATCCTTGAACATCTCTCAGGCTCAGGCGGATGAGCTAAGATGGAAAGTGAGACAGACATTGGTGAAAGCTAAGCTACCCAAACCAAACATCACGAAAGATGAGGGCTGACAATCAGGACCCTACAGAGGAATGAGAACAACATCATACTACCAGCTGACAAAAGCAATGCAACTGTAGTGAGGGACAAAACAGTATACACCGAGAAACTGGAGGTGTCATTAGAAGTGGTAGCTATAGCAATGTAAAGAAAAAACCCCACGTTGAAAAGAGAACGATCGACTATACTACATTTCGTGCTGATAAAACTACCCATACACAGATAGAACATTATACGGTAAAATTTTCATTTAGCTAATATAAATCTGACAGGTTTCGAGCTTCTGGACTCAAAATTTGTAAAATTAATGGTCCCGTATATCCAGACACACACGCTTACAGCTTTATCGCGTTGAAACACCGGTTATCGTACGATTACCGAAGTTAAGCAACGTTGAACCTGTTTAGTACCTAGTTGGGTGACCGCTTGGAAATACCAAGGATAATCAAGAACACGGATTATTTCTAGCCTAAGACATACATGCAGTTGTCTCAACACTACAGCAACCTATCTCACATGTATGGTCTCCCTAAGATTCACAAAGAAGGCATTCCGCTCAGGCTGTTAGCGGCCAAGGCTCGGTGTGAAACTCACCGAGTTGCTTCATTGTAGATATAATTGATCCACTGATAGAAAAGTCACAATCATAAGTCTAAAACTTCACTCATTTTGTGGAACTTATAAAAGATGCTCCCATCCAATGCAACTAGATGGTGGGCCTGGGTGTGGTGAGTCTGTTCACCAAGATGCTCACAGTGAAGACTCTATCGGTAGTCAGGAACAAACTGGCCTCGAACTCATCCCTTGGAGATCGTACCAGTATTCTATTAGATAACCTGATGGAGATGCTGACTTTCTGCATACAAACAACGCACTTCAGAATGTGGTAAGACATTTATTGACAGGATGAAGGCTTAGCAATGGGCTCGCCAATATCGCCATCATTGGCTAACATACACATAGAATACTTTGAAGAGATGGCATTATAATCCAAAGCCCTAAAGCCAACTCTATGGCTGAGATACGTTGATGACACCGTCATACTCTGGCCACACTAGGAGGAGGTCTAAACGCTAATGGACCGTGTGAACTCAATAAGATCATCGATACAGTTCGCAATGGAGAAAGAGAACGACAACAATTTATGGATGTACTAATATCTCGAACAGAGAGGGGTTCAAGACATCCGTATACCGCAAGCCAACATTCACCGGACAATACCTCAATTTCATCTCCCATCACCCAGACAATGCAAAGAAAGGGATCGTCTGCTGCCTGCAACATCGAATAAAAGTCATAAGCGGCGACCAAAAGACATACAAACAAGAAATAGTCAGTATAAGCAGTACCCTACAACGTAATAACTATCCAGGGTACATGGCAACAGCTCCAACGAACGTGGAAGGGAGGGTGCATGAGGATAACAACTCTCAAAAAACAACCTCGGTCTGTCTACCCTATGTAAAGGAGTTATCGAAGAAAATACAAAGGATCTGTGGACCATACAACATCAAGGCGATCTTCCGAAGTGATTTTACTTTTCGTAGATACCTCTGCCGAGTAAGACTCCAATTAATGAGAACATAACTAAAGTCTGCGTGTACGTCGTTCAATGTATCTGTGGAAAGAAATACAAAGGAGAAACGGGCCACACCCATAAGGTAAGGCTGCAAGAACCTCGCAAGGCCATAAAGCGAGGAGAGATAGAAAATGTAGCTGACCACATATGGAGAGAGAAAGGGGATCACCGCTCCCTATGGGATGAAGTTGAAATAATTGATAGAGAATGCCACTGGAAACTACATAAACTTAAGGATCAGCGCATATACTAGGCCACAAAAATCTTCTAAGCCGGCCAAGCATAGAAATTAATACAATACGGGAACGCGTAATATGGAGTGCTAGGGAAAATCATTAGCATCAAAGATTGCAAAATGACCTCTGGTAAAAAATTATTACTGAGAAATTAGGTTTATAAGTCATAGAAATTCATAGGTTGATATCCTCAAGGACACATGGATATAGATGTTAGTTAGTTCCAGTGATCTGACCCAAAGAGTTGTGAGTTCAATACCAGGCTACAGCAATGGTGAACAAAATACCTTAGTTAAAGTGATATAGCTAGATGGTTACCAGAAGTGGCATCGCACATGGAATGAGAATGGTATACCCTAGTGATTGGAATAAAGAGTTCGGTTCGAAATTCTTAGCACCTGACAAAGGCCGGAGGGTACAACGGCCGAAACGTCGTAATAATGGCAATAAAGATGAGGACAATTGTCCGAACAACGTAAATAGTGTAAATGTTACCCCATTTCAGAAGTATAGACGAATACTCAGCGTTAAATATTAATCACATTTGAAAATGGTGTATGTTTTTTAGAACAAATGCGATCATGGCGCTCTATTGATTCATTTTCTTTATTATCTGTGAATTGCCATGACTTCTTGAGAAAGATAATAGAGTGGTTTCCATAAGGATTGAAATTCAGAGGTTTTCATTTATTAGAATGACTGCCACCCAAAGCTTAAAACTTCAGTTTATTTTATTATTTAGTTGGATGGAGACAAAAAGGAATTATATCTTTTTCAAGGGTATTAGTGTGAAAGTGAACGATCGACGATACTATATTTCGTGCTGATAAAACTACCCACAAACAGATAGAACATTATACAATGAAATTTTCAGATCAGCATTTAGCTAATATAAATCAGTCAGATTCTTGACCCAAAATTTGTAAAATTAATGATCCCATATATCCAGACACGCTTACGGCCATATCGCGTCGAAACACCGTTTCTCGTACAATCTCCGAAGTTAAGCGGCGTTGAGTCTGCTTAATACCTAAATGGGTGACTGCTTGGAAGTACCAGGTGCTTTAAGCTTAGATGTGCAGGTGATGTAATAGGTAACGGCTCAGAAGTTCAAAGTGGAGAGTCGAGTCGAGTTCCAATTTTAGCTGGGTTCGTTATATTCACTTCGCGAGGTTGTAAAAAATACCAGGTTGGGAAACTGGCACGGGATGTCCTTCTCTCAATTAGGGTGAATGAGCCTCTCTTAAGCCGTGGTAGGCAACCCATCTAGTGATGGTGTCACGATAAAAACACCCTTGGTAGCTCTAGCGAAGCATCAAGTATTCAGCTACTGACATGATTTTGAATCTCGGCCGAGGCCGCAGAATGATGATGATGATGATATTCACTTACACGCAAATGCACTTGGGAAAGGTATGAATCCATCTATACTCTCCCGGCTATTGGTTAATCAGTAAATTTTCTAGCTTATTTAAAGTTGAAAAATCGTAAATATTTTGTGATTATTTAAAAAAAACGTATGAAATATCTTTGGTTATTTAAACCTTAAAGAAAGGTTGATAAATCGTAAAAAATAATCTGTCAATCTAGACGCATTCGTAAGTCATCTACTAAAAATAGATGTGTTGTAATAAAGTCTATGTTAAAAGTCAACTATGAGCCTCGAAATGCAGACCATTATGACATTTTTAAAGGAAGAATATATTAAGTATTCTATTAGGTAATTCCGTCTCATGTTTCCTACATTTATAGATGTAAAATTCTAGAAACAAACAACAACGAATTTCATATTACATTTTTGCTACAAGTGTTGGGCAATTAAGGAAGGTCGAACATAGTAGTAATGTCCTGAACTTGCTTGTCACTATCTTGAATTCACTTTTCACAAGAGAACAAAACAATTAAAAAAAAAAACAAAGAAATCTCAAACATGACTTGAGTATTATAGATTGTTCAAAAAGATAAATAAAGTGGCTTCGTCTGAGCTTTCAATCTAATTCTGCTTATATCAACATGATCAACGAAATACAGAAGTATGAATATGAATTTGTCTAAGAATTAATTTGTGGATGTAAGCTCAAATATAGTTCACGATAAGAGGAACTTAAAAAAAAAAGACACACCGGTGTACAATAACATAGTGCACCAAATTCATTGGTAAGCCGGGAGGTTAAAAGTACATTTTTCTTCTTACATTAGAGAGGCCAGAAATTACTAAAGAAGAAGCATTAAGGTATTCATGGGAAACTGTCTTTTCTCGAGTTGAAAAATAGGTTCTGTGTCAGTTAAAATGGATGTGACAGGACATAGAAATGAATAGATGGCTAATAATACAAAGGAGATGCATTATCCATTTGCTTGTTTAAATCTCTTTACATAACTGAGTCTTTCATTCATGAACATAGCTACGTAAGTATATAAGACATTAGGAATTTATTTCTGCCTTTTCATATTTGTCGAAATGAACATTTACTTCTATCTATCTATCTATCTATCTATCTATCTATCTATCTATCTATCTCAGTTATACGTCCTATCATATATCATATCCAATCATATATCAGATCTATCTATCTATCTATCTATCTATCTATCTATCTATCTATCTATCTATCTATCTATCTATCTATCTATCTCATTGAAATAACAATAGTAGTTAGTTTACATTTCTAGGTTATTTTTTTAGCATCTTTCGCATTTGATTTGAATATTTCCGTGACAGTACAGGTAAAGGAAAGTGAGATATATGACGTTTGTGTATTTGATTTTTACATGCATTTTTTTAAAAATCGATATCACCCTATTCAAGGCATTTAAAAACAAAAAGACACAAAACGTTACAAGGCGCGAAATAATTAGGAACAGAAACACTATTAATAAGCCCGAAAAGGAATGAGCAATGAGGAGGATAGTAGATAGCGATTGACATTCAATTCAAATTTTTGCAGATTAAAGTTGGCTTGAAAGCATGGAGCTAAAAGAAGGTTTCGCAAGCAAAAAGTGCGAGAAAGAAACTCTTAGCATAGAATTTACGGCTACATCTGGCCAGCTCAAATATAAACTGATGAGACCTTGACGCCAGTCTAGTCAGTCAGTTAAGTGCCATACGTGAAACACGCTTTGGGCGATCATGTCTCGAAAGAGACATGACTGACTAGGCAGAACATTATTCCGTAGTAGGTTGCCATTGCTTTCTGCGGTAGACTAGTTGCCAGCCAAGGCTATAGAACCCAATCTGTCCTATTATTTAACCCATAACTGGAGTGAAGAGACGGATTAATACCTTTCCCAAGGGTATTTGTGCATAAGTGAATGCAAGGAATTCAATTGGAATTCGAACGCGGCTCCCCAATTTGTCGTTCCGATTCGATATCCACTGCACCACAACGCACACCCAGGCTAGTACTGTGCTCAAATTCGAAAAGTTTAGGTACCATACCCGAACGTTTACCATGAAAGTATTTATAGAAAAGGCACAGAAAGGTAACCTTATGGCTGTGGTAATGTCACTGAAGTCGAACAGCCATATCAAAACCTATAATACTGCTGATTCTTCTTTGAATTTTATTAAGGTGCTCAAAATAAATAGCAGGGGTAGGAATATTCTGAACATAGACGAATTGACAGATTAATTTTTCACGACTTAATAACCTTTCTTTAAGATTTAAATAACCAGAAAATATTTCAGGCTTTTTTTTTTTAAATAACCAGAAATATTTAATATTTTCAACTTTAAAAAGACAAACTATTTTATAATGTAAGAGTTTTTAGGAAATTTATAAATAATTATCATACAAACTTTGGAATTCGAACTATTTAGTTATAACAATGGAAGTTATAGAAATGTATTCTGGAAAGAAAAATTGTCTCACACAACACAGTGAACCAACTTTCTTAGAGGGCTGACCTAGCAATTGATTCCTTATAGCCTTTCCGCTTCATGTCAGTTGAGAATGTTAGCCTAAGTAAAATCTTGACAATTAAGAGCAATTGTTTGATTTGAAAATTATGTAATTATGCAAATATCGACTTAGGGGGAAGATGGCTCTGAATTCAAATGTCGTCTGGCGTAGCAAATACTGGGCAGATTATGGGATTCATAATGATTCTCTCGCCTCGACCTACGGCTGCGTTGATTTTATATATCTCAAATAAATAATCACAGTCAGAAACAACCATGTCTGCATATTGTTTTAAAATTAAGTTTTTACTCAATACAAGGCTGAAGAACCACATAAGCCTAGATACTATAGAAAAGAGCTCACTCTTGCTATTTATCTTGAGCACCTTAATAAACTTACAGTCGAAATGGCAATGATAAATGAGGTGTGTGATATAAATAGAAGAGAAGTTGTCCGGATGTGGTAATTATGAAGATAAAAAGAATGGACAAATGCAGTATGCGATTTACGACAGGAAATAGCAGATGTTGTGAATAAAATTTAATATCAGTGAAGTACCTTTATCTAAACTTATTTATAAATTTATGGAACTTTGTCTCTGTGTGTGTGTGTCCGTTACCTATAGACTCCAAAACGGCAGAACTGATTTTCTTGAAAATTTGCACAGTTGTACTATAAGCGTCTGCGAGTGTTCTTAGCTAGGTTTTGTGTAGAGGTATCCCCGATAAATATCGAAAATCGATAATCGAAAAAATCGGGTTATAAAAGTAGTGGTCCGATTTTAATCAAATTTGATACACTCATAAACAAAGACATAAGAAACGATATTCAGAAGTTTCAAGGTTTCAGTTCTTACAATAGTGATGAAAATCGATAATATATATATATATATATATATATATACATATATATATATATATATATATTGTGTGTATTTTGGCAGCATTTTTTCATTAATACAGGTTTCATTGAATAATATAGACAAGTTCTATCTATTTATTTTGTGTAAGATCCGTTCGTATGATCTGATTAGCTTGATAGTGTTGCCATGGAAAGACGACAAGAAAACACCACGGCTATCAACACACACTTCTTAGGAAAACACTTGTTGAAAATACCCATATACTTAGACAAGAAATTAATAAACGAAAACTTAAAATTCTAGAAGCTATCTACATCAAACAGTTTAAACCTAGCCCAAATAAAATAAATTTCGACGCCTCTACTAACATACTTCAATGCCTATAATCGACGGGAGAGGTCATAGTTATTATGATTACCCCCTACAGCATAGTATCAGCAGTTCCCAGACCAATCCCTCATGCCACTATACACTTAATTGAACAAAAAACCCACTACCACCATTCCTTCTCGGCCTACAGCCATGTGCGACACAAAAAATGGACCTATCTAATTTTCTCTGTATAACTCCACTCTGTTAATAATAATTTAAATGTTCTATGTACACTGAACATTAAATGTTTATCCTTTGATAATGGCTTATGTAAGCCGAAAGCTCAGACCTGGTAAAAAAATCAACAATTATTGCAATTTCTTGTCGTCTTTCCATGACAACACTATCAAGCTAATCAGATCATACGAACGGATCTTACACAAGATAAATAGACAGAACTTGTCTATATTAATCAACGAATCCTGTATTAATATATATATATATATATATATATATATATATATATATATATAAAAGGCAAGATATTTGTGTGTGTGTGTGTGTGTGTGTGTGTGTGTGTGTGTGTGTGTCTGTTTATCTGCCTGTTTGTCTGTATTTTTTCAGCCCTTTTATTTTAGTTTTTGCTTCGGGTTTGGCTCTAAGTAGGTATTATTGTAGTTCTTAGTCTCAGCCATGATACCATTTACTCAGAGGACTTATTTAGCCTTCAAAATTCAGTTTACGATGAAAAAATCTCATTTGATATCGATACCAGGAAATCAAAATTTCACTTACATCCATTCATTATTCTTTCAGTCTACGGTTTCGCTTTAACTGGAAACAACTATTGCTTTTTAGTCTTTCGTGCCAACATACAAAGTGTCTGAGCTCCAGAACCATGGATTAGTTTTAAAGCTTTCATTAAACCCGATCATCGCCGGGCTATACTGCTAGTTCTAAGATAAGTTGATCTGTGTAAACCCCAATATGTAATGGGCTCACCACAGAAGATACCAAAATAAACTTTGCACTTAGTGTTACATTAGAGCGTCAGTATAAAACCAGCTTCACCAACGAGTTAAAATGGAAGATGGCCACCCCTTTTTTAATCATATCACCCCGAGCAAGGCGGTAACGCCACTGATGTGCAGGGGGCTACGTAAGAGTAAAGAGATTGGAAAAGAGAAAACCGGAAACCACATCCTAAACAGGGAACAAGGGATGAGCCTCTTCACCTGTTCAATAGACGTGGCTGGAGTGTGAACCGGGCGATAGTTTAGTCTATCTACTCCAATTGAAAAAAAAAAAAAAAGAAAAGAAAAAACAGAGTGACAAGATTGGAAAAGAGAAAACCGGAAACCACATCCTCGCTCATTCAGTGGAAGTCAGTGACAGGTTCAACATGTAAACAGTTGGGCCACTCATCCGGGCTTAGGTTGAGTACACGTGGGAAAACCAATGACAGGAAGATATATAAGCATCTACTCATTATTTAAAAAGGCAATCTTTCACGCCCTTTCTGCGAAGAAGGATCTACGTTCAGATACCGACCCCTTCCACAAGCCACACTCACACTCGCTAATATTAACTGAATAAATCCGGAATGAAATAAAAATTAATTTTACTTATGAAGGGTTTAGTCACGTGATCTTACTAGTATGTCAAACAACAACATTACATAACAATTGACTCTTAACTTGAAGAGGTTAAGATTATAGTGTTCAGTGAAACACCGACGCCTGTTCCGCAATGAGAAAGTTCTTGAAGAAAAAAAAAACTGTTTAAGGGAAGTTCCTTCTAACATTTGGAAGAAATAAGGTGATTCGAATCTGTATAAGCCGTATTCTAGTCGTAACGGTCTGAACTAGTGGAACTAAAGAATAGAACTCTTTTGAACATTTGGGTTTGAGTTTGAGTTTTGTTTAATGGCATATCAACCTCTGTGGGTTATTTAATGCCAAAAAGGTGGGGTTTTAAGGTATTTTTAATGTTCGGTTATATTGAGAAAGTTGATTTAGTCAGACTTTGATGAAATATTTTTTTTAATTTTAGAAAACTGAAGATGTCTTCTACTTTTGTATTCAAAAATGTATTGCTGGTAACAATTTTTTTTCCTTCAAAAATGTATTATTGCAATATTTCTTTTCCTTCAAAAATGTATATTTTTCTATAAAGTCTATTTTCATATTTTCATAGTGTTTTTACCCCAGTTTGGGGGTTAACTATTTGCCCATAGCCGAGACCCTAACAGGTGCTACCACTCCGGGTCAGGGTAGATCTGGGAACAACAGCGATTTAAGTGGTGGTTCCATGCTCCTTACAACCTCCCAATCAGAAGCCTTGCTGCTGGATGTAATTTACCGTCATACCCAGGACCCTTTTGAACATTTGCCATAGAGTAATGACAAGCAATTCTGCGTCTATGGAAAGTGGTAAATACCCTAGCCACAAAACGAAAATTTTGAACTCTACTCTGGAAGATGAGGAGCGGGCAGCCCCGGACTTAATATGGTAGAACGTTTCCATTGTTGGCCTAATCTGATTCTTGTAAAGATTCAATATGACAGAAGAAGTAAAATGTTCCTTGGAGGCATATATATAAGTGAGCCGACCATTTTTCCCATCTTCTTTAGCATAGGATTTTATATACATGTGCCACTTGAGGTCGTCAATGAACTTGAAGCTCAATATACGTTCAAAGTACGTAGCCTATGTGTAACCGTTCATCGTAGTTGTCGAAACTCTGAGGACTAGACA
>JBBBDQ010001711.1:1177500-1232500 GCA_037127315.1 Ascarosepion bandense
TTGCTTGATTTTGCTAAGTAGAATATCAACACCTCTATGGGTTAATTAATTTTATCTATTTTGAGCGCAATCTTATGGCTTCAACTAATTGTATTTTGAGCGCAGTTGTATGCCTTAAACTACAGATTTTTGTACATAATTTTAGTTTGGTTTATACGGCATATCAACCCGTATGAATTATTTAATGCCGAAATAGAAATTTATAATTCAAGAGAATTTCTTTATTGAATTATAATTACTTAGCTGCATTTTTTAAATGCAAATAATTTTACAAAACCAAACAAAGAGTGAAAACTTGTTTTTTCATGATAAGAAATGAGATTAATCGTAAGTTAAAAAAAAATGATTTTTTACTATATATGTCATGTCTTCAATTTTACTATAAAAATGTATTGATTGTCATTTTCTATAAAATGTATTGGTGCTAATTTTACTACAAAAATGTATTGCTGCTATTTTTTTTTAATAAAAATCTATTACTGGTATTTTTTACGATAGAAATGTATTTTTAAACTTTTTTGCTTTTGACTTTTGATTGGGGTGTTCACTATTTTCCCATATCTGGAACCCTAACAGGTGATATTATCTCGGGTCAGAGTGAACCTGGAAACAGCAATTAAAAAGTGGCTTCATGCTCCTAAAAGTTTCCAATCTCTCAATCAATGAGGCCTTGTTGATGGATGAAGATTATCGCCATATCCAGGACACGGAAAGGAAAAAAATTATGTTGAAGAGTAAATAACTTTTGCTTTCAATAAACATTTTAAATTTGTAAATTTTATGTGTCTATATATTTAGAACATTTCAAGAGATTTAAAAAAATCCTTTGGAAAATAAATGATTAAAAATGGCCTTGTGTAAATTAATTTGTGTGTCTGGGGGCAGACCATTTTTCTTTAAACAGTATTGACTTGCTCTACAGAATCAAAAACAAAGAATTGTACCAAATAACAGAAACCATCGCATTTTAGGACTACCAACAGTAGTAACAAATAAAATGGATAGCACATGTATCTCGAAGGGAAAATAATGACATAATCAAGATATTGACATTCATATTATTTAACAAAAATGGTTAGGAAGGCAAACCCCGTCAATACTGGAAAGAGCGATAACAGCTACTAGACTTGAGAAAACTAATTTCCTGAAAAAAAGATGTTTTAAGAGAAAAATGTTATAAATTTCAGCATAAGAAAAAGTATTTCATAACAAAAACCAAAAAAAAAAAACAAACAAACAAAAAAACAAAAAAAAACAAACAAAATGAAAGAGTAAAAACAAAATGCGAATAACATTGTGGAATTACCTGTCCTTGTTTGTCAGGAGACTTCTCTAAACAGTCGACAGGTGGCATTGTATAAAAAAGTATAAAAGGAAAAGACATAACTTTTCTTTCTCTCTTCAATGACATAATGCCACAATTACCACTCTCCCCCAGTTAAAACTGTTAACCACAAGGCAAACAAAATTTTATTGAAACCCTTATTGACCCCCCCTCAACCCCCCCAAACCCTCAAGCAATCACAATAACATCTCCACTAGAAACTATCGTATAGATGCATATCTTTCTTTAACGCAAGAAGAAATTATTCCAGTTTAACACGCGCTACAAGCATATGACTCCTGTAACAAAGAGATACTAGAACGTCATTCACGGCAGAAGGTTTATTGAAGAATAGTATTTTCTCTTCTCTTTTAAACAATATTACACCTATCTGTGTATGTGAATATATATCTAGATAAGTGCTGAATTCATTTATTTCGTGATTTTTAAAGTTAATATAGTGGTAACCATTTTAACAGGTTCAAAAAGTTATTAAACAATTCTCATGACCAAATCTATTACTTGATACAAACTCACATGAACAGGTCGTGGCTATTTGCGATCAAGAAATAAGGAAAATATTCAGAAAAACTTCGCCAAAAGATTCACTTCATGTTTTGAAAGCAGTTTGCTTGGATATCAAACAAGAAAAGATTGCAAATTTGATAAGTTCGACGCCTAAAAATGTAAATCGCTGTTAATATGTGGTTCTTCAAAGTTTAATTTACATAAAATATTCTTAAAATGTTTAGTTCGTTGAATAATATACCATATCTGTGAGTAGTATTTTTAAATGCTTTCGTCATGTCTCTCTCTCTATCTATATTGGACTTCTTATATATGTCTTTATAAATCTCTCACTCTCTCTCGATCTCGTTCTTATTCATATCTATCTATCTATCTATCTATCTATCTATCTATCTATCTATCTATCTATCTAATATTATCATGTTCAGTCGTAAGTTCCGTTTTTTGAAATTAACTGTAATGACGAATGTATCATCCTAACTAATTGTTCCTTAAATATATCATTACAAGTGATGAAAATGTGTTACACACGACAATGTTTAACGTAAAATGCAGTGGATTAGTAAGTATAAATCTCAACAACCAACTCTATAGAAGAGCGTTGTGTGTTGTGTTATCCGTTTAGATTTCTTAAAACGTAGTGAAAGACTAAATGCACATTTTTACATGCAGTAGCTGCAACATGTCCACAAATATCTGACCAAAAATTGCCTCGTGTTCGTCAACAGGGAACATATCTATGTCAAGGCCGCGTATTAATGCGGGAACGAAAAGGTGTAACGCGCTTGATCTGTTTTACCCTATCCGCTATATTCACTCGACCTTGCAAAAGAAGGCAAAAAAAAAAAAAAAGAAAACATCTTAGTGGCTTCCAACTGAATAATCGACATTCGAACTAAATTAAGCAAGGGAGATAATTATTAAATGCTAACAGGTTACATTGATCAGGTGCATATTTCAAACTGCCAGTTTGAAATATGCACCTGATAATTGTATAACGCATGAAACTCCGAGTCGTGCCATAGATGTAGGATAATATGTACATTTATTATATATATATATATATATATATATATATATATATATATATATATATATATAATACAGCTAATACAGCTCTGTTCATACATTGAGCACTGTTTTATTAACACATGAATAATAATACTATACATATGTGCACCCTCATATGTATATTTATTAATTCACGTCAATATATATATATATATATATATATATATATATATATATATATATAAAAGTCAATCTGTGAGTCTGTGCGTGACTGTAAGCTATACGCGCCTACATTTTTAAAGCTACGCCATTCAAACTTTCTAGGGACACATATCTACAGGGAAGCCAGGTCGACACATAGATTTTGAGTTTAAGTTCAGCAATTTTCCCTTTCGCACTTTTTGGCCAATGAAGCTGATTGTTTACATTTGCTCCGTAAAACATCTAAGATCTAAGATGGTTGCTGAATTACGTCACATAAATCAAATCACACGTGTCAAACGCGACTAAAATATATTTTATTAAAAAAAAAGAGCCTTTATATTTAATTTTTATTCCGACATTTTAAAAATTCATTTGGTCAACAAAAAAAAAATGTGAATATTTTTCCCAGTAATTTTGAAACGAAAGAAAAAAAAGTGCTAATGGTTAATTTAATTATTTAAGTCTTTTTTTTCAGATTTCATATTTCATAATTCAGAAAATAAAATTAAAAAAAATAAAGCTTTAACAAAATAAATATTTTTTATTTTATGTTAAATTCATTTAGTCAACAAAAAATATAAATATTTTTCCCTGTAATTTTGAAACAAAAACAAACGCAGTGGTGTTTACAATGTCACATTTAATTATTTAACTCTTTTTTTCTTTTTTAAGATTTCATATTTCATACTTCAGAAAATAATATTAAAAAAATAAAGCTTTAACAAAATAAATAATTACTATTTTTATGTTAAATTCATTTAGTTAACAAAAAATGTAAATATTTCCCCCCGTAATTTTGAAACAAAAACAAACGCAATGTTTTTTACAATACGTGCGGCACGCGAAGCAGAAACATTGGAAGAGAGACATTCCCGACGTGTTCGTGATGCAACTGCGACACGTAAAATGTTCTACAAAAATGTTCTGAGTTGCACGGGCAACGCCGGGCTATGATGCTAGTATATATATATATATATATATATATATATATATATATATATGTGTGTGTGTGTGTGTGTGTGTGTGTGTGTGTGTATGGCGTTTTACATTATTAACCGCTTCAAATGCAGACGCACACACGCATATTGCGTCTCAATCATTTTAATTTTATCGAATACTTACTGGAATCCAAAGATGTTATTTACTAATTGATATTAGAATCTGCACAGTTAGGTTGGATGTTCGTTTCTTTTTGCGCAGAACTAAACAAACGGCAGTGAATTGCATAAAATGCCAAACCTCGAATTAATAGCCACATTTTACGTCTGAGGCATTAAATGCATTGAGTGACTGGTTTGAAAATAAAAGAAATATTTAATAACTTCGGAGCTTGCAAATGTGATCGGCAGGTACTACCGAACGTTGAAGAAGTTCGTTGAAGCCACTTTACGACTTTATCTCGGCTATCCGTTTGCCATATCAAGTTACAAAAATCCGTCTTTGTGAAGGTATTACATTACATTGTGGTGACACAAGAATTTCCTGGTAGAAGATGAAACGGTATCGTTCGTTCCGAGATCGGGGAACATTGCAAAGACCATCACTGTAGACATTTATTGGCAATAAGGTGAAAGAACGCATTACATTGATAGTGTCCTGCTTCTACAAGCAGAGAAACGTATTATTCCCCAGTATGATAACGCAAAGGTACACACTGAAAAAAAAAAAAAAAAAAAACTCAAGAAAAATTAGATCCTTTAGAGGGGAGATTCTCTTATATACCCCAGTCTCAACAGATTAAGTACTTGCACATTTTCATTTGTTTTGAACACTAGAATATTTAATCCGTGGCAGGACATTCAGAAACAAAGAAGTTGAAAAGAGTCATTCTGTGTCAGTCGTTAAAAATGAAGGTGATCAAATCTTTGATAAATAAAATTGAAATAAATTTAACTGATATTTGTTTTCTTATCATTTTTGGTAAAGCATAATAAATTTTTGAAAATTCTAATATGTCAGAATGCCCACACACATTATATATATATATATATATATATATATATATATATATATATTGTTAAATATAACAGACAATGAATGCCTATTATGTTTAATCACGAGCCGTTCTAAACATCGTATTTTGGCTTTAATTTTAGATGAAAATAAAGAAAAAAATTGTCTAACATTTGGATATTTTTTTATTATGTTGGTTCTAAGCTTTCAGGGATGCTAACATAAAGACATCCACTATCAAAGATGATATTATATTGTGTTGACATAAAACATTGCTATACGATGATAACAGTCACCTGAAATTAAGATGTTTAGAACGGCTCATGATTAAACATAATAGACATTCAGTGTCCGTTATATTTAACAATATATGTTTAGAAAATTATCTGCTGCCTCGATACACTAAATATGTAAATATGTGTATATATCGAGGTGCGTGTCTATATACGTTTAATACCCAGCTCTATGTACATTTACGTACGTATGTAGATAAATCAATCAGTTCATAACCTAAAAATGAAACAAGTATATATTACGGTATTAATTTTTTTCTCATCAAAATATCCTTGCTTAGCAATGCACTTAATTCAATGGTGACTACTCATCACATATATTTAACAACAAACAATGAAAATCTCTGATTAAAATTCGGTTTATGACGACAGAAGTATTTATTGTTCCATTTACTTGTCTATAAAGAGTGTCTTGTGTAAATTGTCCCTATTTTATATTTTGAATTTTGCTCATGCACGTTGTTTGTTTTTTGTTTTTTAGAGAATAGTAGGGTCAGTTGTGTACCACCTTTTAAAAAAATGGTACCGTAACTCAATTCACTTCTCCAGAAATTGGAAAACGTATGCTGTACTAGTTGGTATTTGTATATTTCAGAGTGTTTGGGTGTCAATCTGAGGACAGTGCAAAGTATTCGGAAAGAGTTGGATGAGTCAAATGGTGGTTATGAATGTAAGGCAGCTCACAAAACTCATCTAATCGGTCTGAATTGTTGTTAAAGGCCTCAGACACAACATGGTAGTCTACATCAAGTGCCTGAAGGAAGTAGTGCTGTTCTGGGTCAGGAGGGTGGCTGCCGGAAGATCCTATGTATAGTAACAGGAGTTTGTATCATGCTACACAAGCAAGAGAATCCTGTCATGGCTGTCAGACAAATGCTGCAATTACGCCCCCTTTACATATGACCACCTATATCCACAGACTGCACCTTCACTATTATGTGTGGGGCGCAGTTGAATGTGAAACCTACAAAACCCTTTATAACACCAACGAGGAATTGAAGATAAGTATTATGGCAGCATTCATCAACTTAAAGCAGGAAGTCGTCCAGACGAGATGCAGGACATCTGAAAGGCCGTGGTTGAAGCCATTGGGGATTGTATTGAATAAATTTACTCTTTAGTATTTCAAGATATTTTTGTGTCATTTTGGTAAATATATCTGTAGTCCTGAGTATGACCGTAAACTGCATCAACAGCAAGGCCTCTGGTTGAGAGGTTGTGAGGAGCATGGAATCACCTCTTAGTTGCTGTTGTTCTCAGGTCCACCCTGACCCGGGGTGGTAGCACCTGTTAGGGTCCCAGCTGTGGGCAAATAGTTAACCCCCAAACTCGGGTCAAAACACTATGAAACTATAAAAATAGACTTTAATAAAAAATATACATTTTTGAATGAAAATTATTGCCAACAATACAGTTTGGAAGAAAAAAATATTACCATGACATTTTTTGAAGGAAAAAATTATTACCAGCAATACATTTTTGAATACAAAACTACAAGACCTTTTCAGTTTCTAAAAGAAAAAATTCATCAAAATCTGACTCAATCAACCTTCTTAGTATAACCGAACAATGAAAAAACAAAACAAAACCTTAAAACCTTACTTTTTTGGTATTGAATAACCCATAGAGGTTGATCTGTCGTTAGACAAAACTCCCTCAAACTCCCTCAAATATATCTGTTAAAATGAGATATCAGTGTTATTTTAAATTTTTGCGTCATTTAGACGACAATTTATTCTTTACCTCCTATATATGCATATGTATGTGTGTGTGTGTTTGCGTGCGTGTGTGGTAGGGGCACTTCAGTGTGGTGTAAAGGCGAGCCGGTTTGACTCGCTAAAGCCCCATACTTTCGGCTTTCTGCCACATCTAAGCAATGTTTAGAATATCACCATATATATGTGTGTGTGTATGTGTATGTGCATGTGTGCGAGGAGTGCAAATATATTTTATATGCATATGTATGTGTATAAACTCATTATTAAAACACACACATATAACTATAGACGATTTTCTAAACGCTGCTTAGATGTGGCACAAGGCCGAAAGTATTGAGTACCCAGTAAAGATCGAACTCACTACTCAGTTGCAACAGGTTCTAACGAGAAAAGTTTGCTAGCCATTACACCACGTCCAGGTGCTCAACACTTATAACTATAGTAATATTGTCTATCTATGGTATATATAACGTTCTACATGGCATCAACTCGATCAGACTCACCCTTATAGATATGACATTTTAGTAGTTCAATGCCGTTTCAAATAAGTTTTTTTCTGAATAGAACAAAACCAGTTGATATAATTATGGACAGAATTAAACCCTTTATATTTGACTGAAACGCACATTTACGCATACATAGTTACCTGCAGTCAAGTATAGCTCTTGTGTTACGCAAATGTACAAATCGCACTATTGCAATGCAGAAATCTAAGCTGTCACCAGGCAGCCATCGTTAAATAGGATGAACTTTTGTTCTTGCATGATAATATTTAAGTCTTGATCGCTGATTGGACAAAAATCGCAAATATCAAACTGAATGAACTTGCATTCACTTTTGTTAATTATTTTGGTGAACCATTTTATTGATTCAACTGTGTTACACCATTGGTTCAATCCGAAAGTATTTTTAGTGGTCTTGCGCGCTCTTTCTAGAATGACTTTACTAATTTTGCTGATTTAGTTTTTAGGAGGATTAAGTAGACAGTATTGCGGGTTGTTAATATAGTTGAATTCATGGTCTTTGACAGAGAGATGCAAGCCTCTTGTTTGTGTAGGATTTGAAGTTATTATAACAGTTTTCCAGAAAACTTGCCTACCCAAGTTCACCAACCTTTTTTAGCATTGCTGGAAGTGTTCTCCTTAACCTTTCGCTTAAGGCAGTGTAGAAAGTCAGCTTCTTGGTTGTATCCTTATTTTCCCACTTTTCTTGTTGTCGTCGGAAGTCTTCCAGCGTTGTGACTTTTGTTATTTGGTAAAGATCTTTGTAAGTTCGTAACATTAGTCTAAATAGTCTCATTGTCTTCTTTAAAACCTATACATTTATTCGCTTGAATCCATTTTTAGTCATTGATATGAGAAAGGTTTCTGAACGGGTTAGACGTCATGTATCCAAAGACTTAATCTGGCTAGGCTATTTAAAAATTTTACTCGAGTTTTCAGGATGATGTTTTGGTTTAGCGGTATCTTTTGGCGTTGAGCGTGCCCCCAGCGCAACCTATTCTATGTTCAATGTTCGCATTTCCTGTAATAATGTGTTTATTTATCTGTTTGTATTCATGAATATTTATTTTCATGTGTTGGTCAGCATCAGCCTTTCTGACATGAAATTCCATGTAAAAATTAAAATTAAAATTTTTCATGTAAAATGTCAACCTGTTTTTGTTGTATTTCTACCTCCACTATTTACTCGTTTGACTCTATCAATAAAATCATCCTTAGTCAGAAGAATTTACTCTCGGAAGGAAACGTGTAACTTAAGAGTTTTTCCACTTTGTCATTCGATTACCTCCTATTAGTCTTACATAAATTTGTATATGATATCTCATATGTGTATGTGTGTGTGTGTGTGTGTGTGTGTGTGTGTGTGTGTGTGTAAAGAAACGAAAGGAAAAACTATTCTTAGCGAACGCGTTTTCTGAGAGACTTTATCAAGGCAATATATATATATATATATAATTTTTTATTTGTTTGACATTATTACTTCTTTAATGGATCAATCGTATTTGAGTGGAAAGTCTTTTTTTATATATATATATATATATATATAGTACATTATAATTTCCACTGGTCTTAATCGTTTGAGAAATCGTTTTGAAAATATCTATCTTCCGGTAGCAATCGAACCTGCAAACCCCCACTCCGGAAATATGACGTCTTTAGATCAGAAGCGTCTTTACCAATAGACCCACAGTAGATTTCATGGAAGAAAAGTTCAATTTCAACTTTATATAGGCATTCTCCTGATTTTCATAGAACGATTAATATCTGCTCAGATGGTATCCGAATGTAAACAAACTCAACCGAAGACAACATTACGGAATTTAACAGAAATCTACAAAATTGGCATTAGACGACATATCGAAACTGCCAGAAGATATAGATTTTCCAAACGATTAATACCAGTGGAAATGATAATGTTCTGTTTAACTATAAATATATATGTATATATAAAATAAACACTTTTCACTCAAATCTGAGTATCCATTCAAAAAATAAACATTCAAATATATCGGCTAATGCCAATTTTGTAGATATCCGTTAAATTCCGTAATATATATATATATATATAGAGAGAGAGAGAGAGAGAGAGTGAGAGAGAGAGAGAGAGGGAGAGAGAGAGGGGGGGAGAGAGTCGAGAGAGAGGGTGAGATTACATGTATATAGACCGGTGAATATATTATATAAAAATCACCTGTTCACTTTCGTTTATGAGACATTAAACTGTATTGATTCACGTCCATGAACTTGCCTGACATTTTCAGTAACCTGATGGATATTTATGAGCACTCCTATACCTAAAAAGTTTGAAAAACCAATAAAATTTTTGCTCTTGTACTTGTCACAAAATAAAATTTTTACATTTATGAGGTACTTTATCATAGGATAAAGTACCTCATAGGACGAAACGTATCGTGCTCAGAATAGTTTTTCATCTCGGCGAGATTCGGGAAACGTTGACTTAATTTTTAAGGATAACACAGAAAACGAAAAAGGTGAAATGAAGCACTGGTAACGTGAAGGAAAGCGTACGCAAAATACTGTCGGAAGCTAATAATTTTTTTATATTGATTTTACACTAGAAATTAAACATATTGAACGTGAAGGAAATTGCTTTTGGCTATCGTCAACAGGGGCGCTCAGAGATTACATCAATTTAAATAAGTGTAAACATCGTTGAAATCCCTCCACAAAAAAGAATAGATTTTAAAAAAGAAATTAAGACATTGTTTGAGTGACGCCAAAATGTCTCTGTGTGTCTTACTAACGTATTCAGATAGAGATTTAATTTTAGCAGGCCAGCTAAAATGAATAACATTACAAACCACGAGATAAAGATATTTATGTCACATAAAAGCATGCTAGAAATCAGACTGGTATTAACGTTACTAAGGATAGGACATATATTGCTTGAACATAATTTCCTTTGGATGAATCAGACAAATTATAAAATGAATTCTCTATAATATCAAAAGTTCTTATGCAAAACTCCCCGCAAACAATTTTATACTAATGTCGCAACTATCTGCTATTGTTTGTATCTAAAATTAAAAATTCGCCAACCAGACTGAATGCGTCAATTCAAAATTAAAATCTCAGTCTCAGCTTCGTTCTCATTTTTTTCTTTCTAATAGTTTATTTTGAAAATAAACTATTTCTTGTCTTGGAAGAACAGTTTTTATTTTTTTTTAGAAATTTTATTTTGCTCGCGGAATCAAATAAAATAAGAGTATTGGCGTCAATAGACTTCTTTTATTATAATCAATATGGTGACGTCGTACTTAAAGTAAATATATTAATGTTATTTGACACATAAAATTTTGTCATTTGTCAGTTAATAACGATTTACTTTAATTTAGGCATGTCTGGTGTAAGGCCATTCATTTTATTGCGCTAAAACGTGAAATAATTTAAGTTTATTATGCAAGTTTTTTTTGACTGTAAGTAGCTTTTTAGTTTTAATTCGCATATTCTCCTTCTTCTAGTGCTGTGTTCTTTCAGGACGTGGGCGATCACGGATCTCCAAAATTTCCTGTTCTTTTTAGCTCTTAATGTATTCTGTCTTTTCGCTCTCTCGCTGATTCCTTGTTTTGCCAACCATTTACACAAGCTTTTTTCTTTATCTCTCACCGACATTGCACCGCCATTCATTTACTCAAACTCTTTAGGCAGGTTACGAGCTACTTTCCCCTGACCCTTTTGTCTTCAATATGTCCTGGTTGATTTTGTTGATTTTTTGCTGACGTATAAATATAGGGTGTTCCAATAACTTGGACCGATTATAAATGTGAATTAAGTTTAAGCGTCTAATGATTTTTTCAAATTCTTTCAAATTTAACGACTTTAGTCTTTGACAGTTTCAACCATGAAAATATTAACAATCAAACAACGTGTTAAACTTATCGAAGTCTATTACGAAAATGAATGTTTAAACAAGAGAATTTCCCAAGTCGCATCCTCTCTCGAAACAGTGATGTCAATTGGCCACCACGATCGTGCGACTTGACGCCTTTAGATTTCTTCCTTTGGGGTCATCTCAAAAGTAAGGTCAATGCCAACAAGCCAACAGGCCAACAACATTTCAACAACATATTGGTGAGATCGAGGAGCGACTATGCACAGACGTCATCAAAGATTTTGACCATCGAGTGGAGGTGTGCCACCGAAGCCTTGGCGGACATTAAGTGATATTATTTTTTACACATAACTGCCATGACTCAAATAACATGATCCAGTGGTGAAATCAACAAAATTTCACCAATAACACTGTTTTATTTACTGCTAACTTCGATTCGTCTAAATGAAACATACAATTTTGAACACAATTGTATGTACACCTTCAACTATAGAAGATGTATTCGTCATTTTGCTATAAAATGTATTGTTGAGAAATTTAATGTAAATGTAAATTTTTTTTAACATATAAAAATGTATTACTGGTATTTTTAATATTAAAATGTATTTTTATGTTTTCATAGTGTCTTGTTTGGAGGTCCTATATTTATCCATAACTGGGACACTAACAGATGCTACCACTCCGGATCAGTGTGAACCTAGGAACAGCTAGTAAGAAATTGTTCTAGGCTTCTCAAAATCACCAAGATTCCGATCAGCGGCCGTGCTACCGGATGTGTTTTATTATAACCCAGGACTATCAGTATCTCCTGTCAGTATCTTTCTTCATTTTGTGCCCTCAAAATTTCAACTGTCTCTTTCTGATGTTATCTATAAGTGTCGTTTTTGTTTCCATTTTCTCTAAAACTTTATCATTGCTCCCATATTTAATCTTATGGTATTATTAGCATCCTTCTGTAGAGCCACATTTCTGTTGAGTGAATTCTTTTCTTCATCAGAATTAGCTGTCATATAAGAAGTCTGATGTTACATATTACTCTTTTCTTGGTTTCTAAAATTTCCAGCTTTTTAATATTTAGCTTTTGGAAGGTATCTTTACAAGTACATACATGTTTTTAATTGCATTGATAATCAAATTTACATTTTTGGCATATCGGCTCGGAACGAGAAATCGGGGAGCCGAGTTCGGACTCCAGTTGAATTCCTTGCATTTACTTACACGCAAATACCCTTGGGAAAGATATTAATCTGTCTCTTTCTTCCAGTTATAGGTTAAATAACAGGACATATTGAGTTCTATAGCCTTGGCTGGCAACCAGTCTACCGCAAAAAAGTAATGGCAACCTACTACGGGATAATCTTTTGAGACATGATCGCCAAAGCGTGTATTACGTATGGCACTTAACTGACTGACTTGTAAATTTAAAGCTTATACTAACATTGATTTTAAGAGTCAAATTCCAATATTTTCCCCACTGCTACCAAAAATCTAGTGGTCGGTCAGACCCAAGATTTTCTTGTAAGGACATGGAATTATTTGTGTAAAGAATTTAATATATTATGATCAATTAAACAGTGTTTCTAGAATATTGAGAATTATTTCTTCTCATTAGAAAGGTTATATATTGTTGGTACGTGTTTGAGTTAACATACCTGTTTTTATACTAACAAGCTGCATTGATCTTGAACAAATGCGATTAAGATACTATCAAGAAAACAATCTGAAAGACATCTTCAACAAAGCTGACCCAAATGACTTTTTAGAATTTCTAAAAGCAACAAAATTATATAACAAAATATAGTTGCAAAAGAAGATAGCATATAACCATCACACATCAAATCACAACACCTCTACTTATATCTCGACAGCAATAGACTCACAAAAGATCAACAAGCAGTAAACAAAAACTAAACAAATTCTTCAACATTAGATGCCCTAAAAGAGTAGATATGCTGGTAAAACAAGCAACTAAACTAAACTAAACTATTCTTTTTTAAACAGTGAAAATGACATCTGACTTAGGGGCATTGATTGATTTGTTTTTTACAGCTCTTGTGAGTTTTTTTTAATATAACATATTTTGGATTGTAGAAAGTTGCCTACAGTATCCGGTGTCCCCAATCGATTCCCCATCAAAGTACAGGCCGGTACTGGCACTGCTTAACTTCAATAACCGAACGAGTACCGATATTTTAATCTTTATTTTGTGGTAAGTTGACCTGGGTAACAGAACATCTCCAAGAAAATGTACCTCAAAACAAAGGCCTAATTTGCATTTCTTTTATCCTGTGAAAATAATTTTACCATAGTAACCTTTTTGAGAAATGCACATTACTTGTTAGAACCTTTCGAAGAGAAAAAATAATTTCTACTCAAACATACTGAATCCAGTTGAAATATCGGTTCTCGTACGATCACATTCACATCTTTTCCTTCTCTAGACGTGGCTACTTAGTTTGGGACTAGCACCTCTATCTCATAAAAAAACATTGCTAGCTACAGAAATCAGAGCATCAAAGCCTAGCGGGTCCAAAGGGCCTACTACTACTACTACTACTACTACTACTACTACTACTATATGTCTCTATCATATAGTGTGCGTTCCCCCTATACAAAATATCAGCTTCATGTATCAACTCGCAAATTATAACAATGTATCTAGGTGCCAAAGTTGGAAAATGCTCAAGATCTTCAACGCGAGTGTAAAAGAAACGACTAAAATACCATAAGCGTCAATCTCTGACCAAAAGAGGTTGATTGTTGCGGTGTTGTTGCTAATTTAATCTCGAAATACCTGAGGTGTCCAGTAATAACTCAGATCGAAGAAAATATGGCTTAGAGCCATATCACATTGACAGCGACGACGTGCTTGGTCATTACCTAGATGGGTGACTGTTTGGAAATGCAATATACTGTAAGTTTGGATGTGCGGGTGATGTAACATAACAGCTCGGAAATGAGAACCGGAGAGCTAAGTTCGAATTCCACTCGGGTTCGTTTTATTCACTTACGAGCAATTACACCTGTGAAAGGTATGAATCCACTTCTTCTCCTTCAGCTGTGAATTAATTAGTAACGTATCAGTAAATGATTATCACCCCACAACAACAACAGGTAAAAAATCTCCTAATCAATCAGTCAATCTTCTCAAAAATGTGTACTCACTAAACACCAGGTGTAACAGAAATACCTTCCAAATATACCTCCAAGAAATACCGCCCACATAATGATATGACATTAATGGCAATGGTGTTTCTATCTAGCTAACGTCTTAACATTACATGGGAGGTACTTCTGGGAATTAATGTGGGAGGTAATTCTGCTACATCCTGTATAACGTGTATAGTAATAAAAAATAATAACGATCTAAAAATACATTATCTGCTTAAAAATTGGTATTTATTTATACAACATTTCCGGTTTATTTGAATATTTAAATTTTTAAGAATCAGGATTTACGCCCAGTTGATTTCTTCTACCTGTATTTTATTATTTTTAATTTTAATTTTAAATTTAAATTATTATCCACATGCAATCATAGAATATTTAAATTTTAATCTTATTATTAAAAAAGCAGTAACTTAACTTTAAACATCGAGTGAACTTAAATTCAAATTAATTAAACTGTCAATCTGAAATATGCACTTGATGATTGGTGTCATAGACGTAGGATATATATATATATATATATATATTAGAATCTTTGGTATTTGGTAAGGTAAATTCCACAAGAGATTAAATCCGATGAGAATTCAATGTTTTTTAAATGTAGACAAAAAATAGGTATAGGATTCGATAACAAAATCGAAGTTAAACTTAAAATTTGATTTGGAAAAAAATCTAGAATTTCGCTTTAAAGACTTTATACTCTTAAATTTTTTATCATTATTGTTATCATGTGTACTTTACTATTATTGTTTTTATCATATTTTTATTTTTACTCATAGTTTTTATATAATAGTATTACTTTATAGTAAGAGTATTTTTAAACAGGTTTTATGAATTATTATTTTGTATTTTCGTTATTTTTATCAATTATTGTTATATTCTGTCTTTATTATTAGTATCTGTATTATTATTATTTTTATTATTATTACTTTAAGGTTTTTAAATATTAGTTTCTTTATTATCATGTTATTATTACTGCCAATAAATTTTATGTAATAATATAATCGTATTATTATTGCGGTTAGAATTAATAAGAAAAACTAACAATTAATTTTTTCTGGTAAAAATTCAACCCATAATTTTAATTTTTAATGTGATGCATCTTAAAATAGACAACTAAAAATCCAAGTCAAGATATACTGACTTCCATAACTAGTGTCTTTGTAAATCTTGTCGTCTAGATATAATATACACGCCAATATCTAACACTATTAATTTTACCTCCTCCCTCATATTTTTTATTTTCTTTTTCCTTCTTTCTTTTTTACTTGACTTTTTGGATAGTTTTGAGCCATTCCTTGTTGTCTGAATTTGGTCTGAGGAGGGCCACGAAATATAATATTACCAATGGGTTTATAAAAACCTCCAACTTATGTTCTTTATTATATATATATATATATATATATATATATATATATATATATATATATATATATATATATATATCCTGTAGCATTCAGGGGTTTTGATTATTTTGTTATGTCTTAATGTAAGATACTCAATAGAGGTACATTAATATATATGTTGCCATCATTCTAGACGGCATATCGATATAAATATTTTGCCGTCATTTTTAACGGCACTGGCCCACTATAAAGAAATAACTGTGCTACTATAGTATATGGCCTACGTAATTCTGTCGCTGGTATAGTACGTTGCCTACCTCAAAAAGCGTATTATAAAGAAGCATTAAATCTCTCTGGTAAGAGTTAGGTTGTGAGCAATTGGATTTTCATTTCGTTTTCTCGAGAAATAACCACAAAAATGTTAATATTTTAAATTCAATATCATCCATTAGTCTGCTCATTTGCAGGAAGAGTGTAATTTTGTTTATCAATTCTCGAGGAAAAAAGAAAGAAAATTTATAAACAAATTTTTTCTTGGGTTTCATTAAATTTCTAAAAGCAGCTTTTAGAAACAATAGAACATTTGCCGATAGAGTATATAATAATAACGGTGTCAAAAGAAAACCGACCTTTTGACACAACGTTTTTTTTCGGCTTCACTTCTTTTACTTTGCTGACACATACTACATACTCAGAAATAATTGATCGTGAATAAATTTCTTGAATATTCATGACCTTAGATAATCATTCGACTCTCGCATAATCACTTAACTCTGATTGGTTCTTTTATGATTGATTAATTGCTGCTCGATTTTGTGACTCGTCATATAAAGGTCATTTGCAGACAACATTCGTCTTTCGTTCTGTTCCTTTCTTATTGCTAAACAACTGACCGATTTTGGGCGTCATGATATCGTACTTTTCAAAGAAGAACATCTGATGTGGAGTTTGGCGAAATGTGTAGAAGTTTTTCTTGAATTTTTCAGTCATACCAGACGTCACCAGTTTTCAACGGTTGTCTGACGTTTTTTCTGAATTTACCGCTTTTTTACTAGCCACGATCCAAACATTTGGAGAATTCGACCATGGAAAAAGTCGTTAAAATAATTTCCACCGTCTTCTTCCTTGTTAGCTGTTTCCAGAATTATTTAAAAAAAGAAAGTATGCGGAAAATGTCTGTATTAAATTCGGCTTACCGATTCGGTTCTGGTATCTCGAACTTTTGGCAGCTTATCGTATATACGGGTCTATGTGTCCTTATGCGTATTCCATTTTCAGAGAAACAGCTGCCAATGAATAGCCGAAGGGTTAAGAAAAACCAGAAAAACTGTAACTTATTTAAAGGAGGAATTCAATTCGTAATTCATTGGACCCTTGTTCAACGAACCAAATTCATTCATTCATTTATTTATTGCGATGCGAGCATCTCTTCCAAAACATTCGTCTTGATTTAATTATACCCGCTATTAATTAAATAAACTTCATCAAGCATATTTATTGATTACTTTACAGGTGTGATAACAGGAACCAAGGCTTCCTCGGATGGCTTTCATCGATCCATTTATCTTACACTATTAATCTCGATCAGTACGTCAATGCATCAATTTATCTATCTTATAATTTATTCATCTCTATATAATATATACCTTACCCCTTTGTTTAACTATTTGTGCATCTGTTTGGCAGCTAACATGGCTATATGTTTGCCATTGGCGAATTTTCTCGATATTTAAGATAGAGCAAAGGCTAGGTTTACAGTCTGATTTTCAAGGCAGGTAAACCATTTCTACTCGAAAGAGTGTCACACTTTAGTCTCACCATAATCGAACTAGAACTAATCCTCTCGCTCTCACTCTCAATCTGTTTATCTCTATTTGTTTATATTAATCTCTTCATTATCTATCTCAGTCTGTTTACATCTAACTCTGTTCATAGCTATTTTTTTATGTAATCATTTTCATGTCATTCTATCTATCTATCTATCTATCTATCTATCTATCTATCTATCTATCTATCTCATATTTATTCGTTCATCTTAACCTTTTCATTTTCTCTCTCTCTCTCTCTCTCTCTATGTAAGTTCGCATCTATATAAACCTGTTCATATTTATTTGTATAGAGCCGTTTTATTTTTTATCTCTCGCTTTCTCTCTCTCCTTCTTTACATCTATCTATGTCAGTCTGTCCATATTTCTATATATATGCATGTGTCTATTTTTAAAGTTTTCTGATGCGAGCACAAATCTAATTCACTTCATAAGTAAATCTTTCTATTTAATAAAACATGTTCTAGGTCTGTGTCTTCTGAACGCGTACAGTGAACAAAGGCATCCCAGCCATTCTTACATCTCTTTTGGTGGCGGTGGCGAGCGCAGTGCAATTACATAAATTCGTCCATGCGTACAGACGACCCTCGAGCACCTGAATATATGCACCAGAGTGAGACAGCGTGCTTTACAAGCGACCAATGAAGATGCATATCTGAGTCTGTGCAAACATCAACTAAGAACAAGATCTCGCAAACTCTCAGGCTGTGACAGCCCGAGACTGACATGCGTGAGAAACGAGGCTTTTTCTTATGAAGGGCTTTCAGAAGAAAACTGACATTAGTAAGGGAACGGGGTGTGGCAAGGGAAACACGGGCCTACATACTTCGTGACACTTGTCACTGTGGACAAGTCTTGTTCACTTGAACATATAAGGGTTGGTAATGCTGCTATAGCCGTTGTAGCCATCATCATACATCTCATTAGATTCATACTGCATATATTTTCCCTACGACTGACTCATTATATATATATATATATATATATATATATATATATATATATAATCATTATCTATCTATCTATCTATCTATCTATCTATCTATCTATCTATGTCAGTCATTTCATATCTATCCATCTATCTATCTTTCTATGTCAGTCATTTCATATCTATCTATCTATCTATCTATCTATCTATCTATCTATGTCAGTCATTTCATATCTATCTATCTATCTATCTATCTATCTATCTATCTATCTATCTATCTATCTATCTATGTCAGTCATTTCTATCTATCTATCTATCTATCTATCTATCTTATTCTGTTCATTATCTATCTATCTATCTATCTTATTCTGTTCATTATCTATCTATCTATCTATCTATCTATCTATCTATCTTATTCTGTTCATTATCTATCTCTCTCTCTCTCTCTGTCTCTCTCTCTATCTCTCTCTCTCTCTCTATATATATATATATATATATATCTATCTATCTATCTTATTCTGTTCATTATCTATCTATCTATCTATCTATCTATCTATCTATCTATCTATCTATCTATCTATCTATCTATCTATCTATCTATCTAGTGACGTGAATAAACAAATATACATATGAGGGTGCACATATATATATATTATTATAATTCAGTTGTTAATAATCGATTGATGTAACACCGGACTTTACTGAGACGCAGGATTAATAATCCTCCGCAAAACTAATTCACAAGAAAACGGATAAACTCAGAAAGGATCTAATAACATCTTTCAAAGATCACGATCCTAACATTACCACCATAACGAACGCTAAAGTCGTACATTTCGTAAATGTTACCTTCGACCTGAAAAATGTTACCTTCGACCTGAGAAACCGTACACTAAGGACTCGCATAACCATACATACATCAACAGAGAATCAAATCACTCCCAGAGAATCATCAACAACCTAAACAAATCCATCCAATTTCGTTTAAATAACAATTCTAGCAATAAGGAAAGTTTTGACAATTCTAAAATGAAATACATTAATGCTTTAGTAAAAAGTCAACTCAACATTAATTTAAAGTCAAGGCAGGCAGAAATCACGTAAACGTAACATTATTTGGTTTAACCCACCCTTCCGTCGTAACATCCAAACTAACATTGGTAAACTATTCCTTAACTTAATTCATAAACATTTCTACCATTCACCCTTGCTTAAATATCTTTAACAAAAACAATATTGAAGTCAGTCATAGTTGTTAAGAACAGATAAATATATTTCGCAACATAATACTCTGATATCAAATAGATATTTGGCCAACATAAGCAACATCCGTCACCCATCTAATAGCAACAATGATCCTTCTAAAAATAATTGCACCTGCCAAAAAATAATACCTGCCCATTGAATGGCTAATATGTTTCCGAAAGTATTGTTTATAGAGCTCAAATTCATTCGGATGATAATGATGTTAAATTTAACTTTGGAAGCACTTTTAACAGGTGGAAGATAAAATTTAACAAACACATGTCTTTAAACAACAGTAAATACAACAAATGTACTGCTTTAGCCATACATTATTGGAAGTTAAAAACAATAAGAAAGCAATTGTTCCATGGAATATCGTGGTTAAATCCAAACCTTGCTAAAGAAAAGAAGATAGATGTAATCTATGCCTTTTAGAAAACTTGTCATCTTAAACCATGTCAATAATCCTAATTTGCTTAACAAACAAGTGATTTAATGACCAAATGCTGTCATAAAAATACTTATTTAATTCTTAAACCCAGATTGATATAGATTCCTGTATACGTTTGCCCCTTTCTTTCTTTCTTTCTTTCTTTCTTTCTTTCTTTCTTTCTTTCTTTCTTTCTTTTCCCCGTAATATTACTTTTAACAATTATGAATTAGACCCCATTAGTTTTTGCTCCCTCCATTGTTAAATTTTGAATTGTAATTCTAAATTTTACTTTTTACTATTTAATTTTTATTTTCGTTTTATTTTATTTTGTTTTTATTTTTATCTAAAATTTTAAAATTTTAATTTTTTATCTACATGTAATATTAGACTATTTAAATTTAAATTTTTTATTTTGTTTTTATTTTTATCTAAAATTTTAAAATTTTAATTTTTTATCTACATGTAATATTAGACTATTTAAATTTAAATTTTTTTTACATTTAATGATTCTCGCCCCTTTGATTTCTTCTCCCTGCATCTTATTATTTTTAATAATTTTTATTTTATATTTTAAATTGAAATTTCAAATGTAAATTTAAATTTTTATCTGCCTATAGCCTTAGAGTATTTAAATTTTTAATCTTGTTATTAAAAAGGCAGCAACTTAACTTTAATAAGATTTAATTCCCATGGACATCGAGTGAACCTAAGTTCAAATCTATTAAACCGTTAGTTTGGAATATGCACCTGATGATTGCATAACGCATGAAACTCCGAGTCGTGCCATAGACGTATCATAATATATTTATTATATTACTTAAACTTTATTTTAGTAGATGCTCATATTTGAGAATCTGTCCGTTTATTTATTAATCAGTATATTTATTTATTTTCGTTTACCGGCTTTTATATACAAGAAATCATATTAGAGAAAAATATGCACCCCCAGCAGTATTCGAACCTGCATTCTCCTAAGTAAAATTGTTTTTGGACCTCTCGGCCGCAGAGAGCAAAATTGAAGAGTGCTTTTAAACGTAGATTTTTCTCTCACCCTCGAAATAGATATAGCTGCTCAGTTTCGTATCCTAACGTAAACAAAGTTGTTTCTAATTAAAGGGATATATTTTTTTATTTATTTATCCGACATATTTTATTACTTAAACCTTATTTTTACTGGCTAATACTATTTGGGTAGTTCCGTTTATTTATTAAAACCATATTTTTATTTGTTTTAGTATGCCGGCCTTAATATTCGAGAAATCTTATTGGAGAAAAATATGCACTCTACGGCAGGATTCAAGCCTGCGTTCCCCTAGAGCTCATATTTTTCTATAATATTCAGGCCGGTAGACGAAAATAAATAAATATAGTGTCCGAAGTTCATATTTTATTTTGCTTAAAAATCGATTTAATATCATTGCGGTAGTTAGAATTTAATTTAATTTTTTATTTCTAAAAATTTCATTTTTTATTTCTGAAAATTTTATTTTATTTTTTTATTATCATAATATTGATAAAATATATGCGCACGTTAATTACATCCTATACATTTTAAGATTCCTTATCCTGTTGTGAATGATATTTGTAATTCCGTCAGATGTAATTTTCATCTTGAAGATAAACTGTAATGCATATGTGCTTAAGTACAAATATATAAACTAAGACGCATAATAAATCATTCTAATATTTTTTCAATATTTATATGCATATCTTCTTCTTTTCTTCTATGTGCTCTGTCCCTTCAGAACGTAGGCGATCATGGCTTTCCACGTCTCCCTATCCCTGGTGGCTCTTAGCACGCCTTCTTCTGTTACACCATGTAACCCTCGTTCCATCATCCACCTGATTAGGTCCTTCAAATATGTTATCCGTTGCTTTCTCCTGTCTCTTTTTCCCTCTATCTGGCCTGTTAGTATCAGATTCTCCAAGCTCTCCTTCCTCATTGCACGTCCCAGGAACTTCAGCTGTCTCTTCCTGATGCTCAGTATTAATTCCCTTTTTGTTTCCATCATTTCTAGGACCTCATCATTACTCATATGCTCGATCCATGATATTTGCAGCATCCTTCTGTAGAACCATATTTCAGTTGCTTAAATCCGGAAATTACACACACACACACACACACACACACACACACACACACACACACACACACACACACACACACATGTGATATGATAAAGAAGAAGTAGGAAACGTTTTTTTTATTCTAACGTGCTTCCCTTTTTATTAAAGTTTTGACAGATTGAGAGAAAACAAACAAAGAAACAGAAGTTCTGTTATTTTCAATTTTGTGTTGTTCGATTCTCATTGGTCGGTTATGTGCATAAACCCGTAGATACCTCTATAAGTATGTAAGTTTGTAAAAATCTAATGCGGGCCTCAGATGAAAATGTGTATTCGTAATTGAGTATCTGTGTTTCTCTAGTACAAACAGATATGATATTTTCACATTTGTGTTGTCATCCAACATAATGGTGTGGTATTCTATCCAGCTGGGAATCTTTTTACGTACGTATTGTCTGTATTATATAAACATATGTTAGATTCTTTAGGAATGGATCCAATAAAGGATTGCAATGTGATATAATGTTTTAGACGTGTGTTTATAGTTGGCAATAATGTTATTATTAAAATTTAAAGAGTTCTTTCTTTAAAGAATTATGTTAATTAAATTAGGGTGGCGTTAGTAAAATCAAAGCTATGGCTACTTTTATTCCTGTGCAATACAAGAGAGTTTGAAAGATTGTCCAAACATAAGTCTCTTTTGTGTTCGTAGATGCGGGTTTTTAGATCACACGAGGTCTCTCTTGTATGAACGTTTTTGCATTGTAAGCAATTTATTTGATAAATACCAGCATTTGAATTAGTGTTGAATTTCTTTTTCTGCCTAATTATAACCCGTATTGTCTTTAAAGTGGTGGTGACGATCCTAGTGTTAGGAATGAGTAATTTGTTTTCAGGTTTAGTCGAAAGAGTGTTGGAGGGTAGGATTATGAATTTTGTGTAATTTTTGTTAGAATTGTTACTAGTTGTGTGTGTTAAATTCTTTTTTGGTTTTGGGAATTTTGTAATGTGTGTTGTGGTGCAATGGATATCGGTTTGTAAACGAGAAATCGGAGAGCCGAGTTCAAATTCCAATTCAAATATATATATATGTAGAAATGAAAACAGACACGTTATTTCATGGTTAAGCGGAAGTATGGATCTATTTCAGGCAAACCATCATCAGCTTCCGTCTTTATTGAAGATTTTACACGAATATATATATAAATGAATAAGAACGAAGAAAATAATTGCAACGTTCAAAACATTAACTGAAAGCAGTGCTCAATATAAAAAAGTAATGAATATTTATTATTAATTATTACATTAGAACATGTGCAAACTACAAACTATTATAAAATTATATATTTTTACGACATTAAAAGAACAATGTCTCATCAAGTAGTTCACAATGATGGTTATAAACGTTTTATTTTTAAAAATTCTTTTAAAAGCAGCACTTCCCTTTATTTTTAATTTCTTTTCCGTACGAAGTAAAAAGTGGAAATAAAGAGGGAAGAAAAATAGAAAATAAGAAAAGAAATCAAGAAAAGGAAAAGAAAGAGGAAAACGAAAGATACAGAAGAAATAGAAAGTGAAGAGGGAAATAAGTGAGAAAATGTCGAGAGGGAGGAGCCAATGGAAACGGCTAAGAGAGGGAAATTTTAAATTTTGGCTGGAAGTGAATTGAAGATAGATATTGACACCGGTACATTGTTTGAGCTCAAATCTTTGGCATCTTTTTTTAAAGAATTGTAATTTTATAAAGAAAAAGAAAAGAAAGAGGAAAAGGACAGATACAGAAGAAATAGAAAAGGAAGAAGAAAAGTGAAGAGGAAAAAGTGTGAAAATGTAAAGAGGAAAGAAAGGGAAGAGCCAATGAAAACGGCCTCACTTTCTATTTCTTCTGTATCTTTCCTTTTCCTTTTCTTGATTTCTTATTTTCCGATCTTTTCTTCTTTATTAGCTTCTCCTTTTTAATATTCTTTACCTCATACGGAAAAAAAAATCCAAAAATAAAGGGAAATATTATTCTTAAAATATTTTTTTTTAAATAAAACGTTTATTACCATCATTGTTAAATACCTGATGAGACATTGTTCTTTCAGTGTCGTAAAAAATGTGCAAGTTTGTAATATGCATATGTTCTAACGTAATAATTAATATATATGTAGTCATCCACAGACTGGTCTGTCTCGCTGTATCACAGCTCATCAGTACGGTCAGACATCCGATTGCTTCTAGCCAGGATTGAAACACGACCGAATTGAAATCAGTCAGCGATTCTACCACTGAGCCATGGGCGCTCGGGAGAAGAAGGTGGACTTTTAGCGTGTTATATACAATGTAACATACGCCTGTAGCTGAGAGTGTTCAAATTCATTACTGAATGAACGATGCGTAGATGCTTGAGTAGCTACTACGCATATATATATATATATATATATATATATATATTAGTCATCCACAAAAGCCTGTTTCGTTGCAGTGTGGTTAGACACGTATACTTTACAAAATAGAATCTTTGACAAAAAATATTTGCTAAAAAATGTAGGGCAATTTACGATATAAAACAATTCGAGACAACAACATTTAAGCTAACATGGTTTCTATAAGTGTGGTATCATCAGGTTGTAAGTCTCTCTCTCCCTCTCTCTCTCTCTCTCTCTCTATATATATATATATATATAATTGATGCATTTACTTTTAATCTGACTTTTTTGTTACTTCTAGCGTTATTATAGTGGACACTTCTTAATTGAAATAGACACTCTATTTTTATTTATTAAACAGTATGTAATACGGCAATCGATCTGCGCAGTTGAGAAATATACCCAAAGAAAATATGTTCTCTGGCAGGAATTGAAGAAGTTTGATCGGCATGCTTTACTGCTCGGTCACGATGGACTTCACAGTAAGCGAAGCTCTTTTGATGGTTTTCCCTATTTATGGAAAAACACTCCCTTCACTCAGATTATTTTTCTTAGCCCATGTTATCTCAGTTTCCCATCTGAAACGTAAAGAAATCAATTTTTAAAGAATTAATGGATTTATTTCACATACACACAGACACACACACACAGGCACATAAGTATAATTAATACAAGTAAAAGTTTATCACTTAGCTGATTAATATCACCGTCAGTATCCCGACTCCAGAGGTTCGTAGACGCACCCACTATAAATCACACCATCTCCTCGTAAGTGGGTATCAGCAGTTGACTGCTTATATTTCTTGATATTTTTCTTTTTACATTTCTTTTCATTAGTGAATTTTTTTTATTTATAGTGTATGTGGGCATGCGTGCGCGTGTTGGCGCGAGTGCCCATTCGCCTGTATGTGCGTACGTATGGAATGTTGCGGTTACATATATATTAATATTTCTATTTTTATTAGCACTAGTGAACTGTGTTTAAATCCAAATAAAACTGTTATTTCGCGTGTTGAGTTTCAAGTTATCTGGCTCTATCAACTTGGATGACAGATATGGAGAAGAACTATTTCTCTAACATAACTAACTTTTTTTCTACTTATGCCCCATAAAAATGCAACAGTCTCTTCTTGATGTTAAGTATAAGTGTCCTTTTGGTTACCATTTTCTTTAAAACTTCATCATTGCTCACATGTTCAATCCATTGTATTCTCAGCATACTTCTGTAGAACCGCATTCATTGCTATATAGCGGGACTGATACTACATAAAAGTTGAGTATTCTTTTCTTTGTTTCTACCGAAATGTTTCCGTTTCATGTTGCTGCTGTTAGTAGACCTCAATTGTGGAGGAACGAAATCTTCCCTATTCTGTTCGACCATGACGCACAGACCCAATCATCGACGCCATTGTGGAAAATACCGTTCGTTATAACTCCCTCTCATCTTTAGTGTTTGAACAGCTTCACCTACATCTAGAAATTGTTCAAGCTATGTTACTGCTATTTATGTAACAAGAAGGCGATGTGCAATTCTAACAGTATAATGCCTGCTCACATGATGCTATGCAACACGTTTTTCAAGATATTCTGTGATTTCCTTAGACGGCACAATAGGCAGAGCTTTTCTTCCCTAAAATATACACAAGGTCTGATGGGAAGACGGTTGAATTGTTCATTTAGCTCAACTATAAGTCTTGCGCTGTTGTAACTGGCGTGGAATAATGTACCACAATATAGTATTCGCCATGTGTATTATCGTATACAAGCAAGAGTACCGACCTCTGTTAACACCGCAGAAGAATATGCAGTAAGTGTTGTGGTAACACGACTGTTGATATACCACTTACTTTGGAACTTGTGCGCGCATTGATTTGTTTATGCAATCAATTACTGCAATAATGAGTAAATTGAAACACGTATTCAATGTGTTACAATCTCATTTTCCGTCAGTATAATTGGTGAAATTGAACCGAAACAAAGGCACAAGAATCGATATTATATGAGTTAGACATCCCGGAAAGAACTGAAACTGACCGATTGTGTTAAAATCTGCAAGGGCACCCAGAAAAGTTCTAGAGATGTGAGAATACTTGCAACTGTCATTCAAACTCTAGCGGCAGCTGCTTGGCACCTGGTGTGAACAAACAAAGGCAGGAAATAATTAATAATAAACGATGATGAATGTTTTCTTACAACGATCTAGAGATTTCGAAAAAGAAGAAAAAATAAAGAAGGAAATCTCAAAACAATCATCCACCGGTTTTCAACAAAATGTCCACCTATTTTGCCATTAGAACTAATAATTTCATTTCTCCATGCAAGTAAATTTGTCTGAAGAAATTTAGTCATATTATCATTTCCTTCCAAGACGATTGACATTGGGAAAATTGCAACTGAAAATCCGGAACATTAAATATTGTCATTTACTCAGGAAAAGCTCCATCACAAAAGTGAGAACATTCCGTAAAGCAAGCGCATAAATTGTGGTGGGGAGATGTATATGTACTGTAAGCGTTTCTCGCCTGTAAAGTCTGGTCAATAACCAGGTATAATAATACGTTGATCTATTGAACCCGAATTCTCGCGCACAAACTTGAATAAACGTATTGTATTGAAAAAGCCGGTATTCTCTGCCTAACGGAGAAACACCGAAAATACAGAAAAATATGTTTCATATATGGATAATACTTTAGACTCCAAATTTTAAAGGATTGATAATCTTGTTTTTCTAAGAGATTAAAAAATAAACTGAATAAATTTTACTCTGAAGTTTAAACATTTTTTTCTAAATGTCTGATTTTTCTTTTTAAAATTTCTAGTGTAGGAAAAGTAACATTGAGAAAAATATTTTAAGATGGTTTGTATCCAAATAAGTTGTCCTTTCTTTTGCCTTAACTTTGCAACCAAAAAGATTATAATATTTTTTATGAAATAAATGTGTGTTTCTTTAAAAGTCATAGTTATAAGTAGTTTGAACTAGGTTTCTTGTGATTATTCATTTAGGCACTTCATAGTTTTGATAACATGATAATAGCGATATTGAAATGTGCTGCAGATAGACAACAAGAGTTTCTTATAAATACATGCAAAATTTCACTGGCTTCATTTTTTACAATAATGTTCACCCTGTACAAGGCCCAAGAGTCACTAGTGGTAGATAGTTACATAAAATTTTCAAATGGTTCGTATTCAGAAAAGTTCTTTTTTATTTTACCTTAACTTTCTAGCCAATATAAAAACATACGATATTTTTTGTGAAATAATTGTTTGTTTCTTAACAAGCCATAGTTATAAGTCCTATTTTATTGCTCTATTAAAGATTAAATTATTAACAATTGGCTGAATGCCAAAATAACTTGACCGCGTAGCTGACCCGGGTGTGATCTCGCCTGGTTGGGTCACCTGTGAGAGTCGGGTATGACGTTTTATAGGCTCGAAATTCTTAGTGACACCACCAGGAATAAACATTACTGATGAAACTGCTCGGAACCCTGCAAAAAGTGTTTCAGATATGTACTATTAAATATTAGTCATTAACATTGACTGGCACAAAGTAACACTTGTGAAAATCCAGTTGCGATCGGACCCCCTCCACCAGTAATTGTCTGACGCGAAGCCACACATGTGGAATTCTAATAACGATCAAACTCACTCCATCGGTAATTGCCAGTGAAACGATTCTGGATCACAACACATGTTACAAAATGTGTAGGCTAGACAAAATTAGCAAACTCTACCGTAGTGGTTAGAACGTTGACAACCCGAAATGAGCTGGACTGGTTTGAAGTGCGTGAGTGTGAAATCCTGAGAGTGATGAATAGTCTTTGTCTATTTTTTAACATAAAACTAAAAAAAAACCCTACCCGAAACCAACAGTACTGTTAAAGAAGTAGAGAAGACAAGAAATCTGATGCCTTATTCTCTTAGATTTCAGCAGAGAGACGAGTCACCACATGGAGATAATGAGTAGCTAGCCGACTTGTTGATATCAGTTTTCTCTCGTTTCCTCAAAGAAACGATGCTTACTATTTGCCTCTCCAAAATAAAGTGAGTGAAAAGAAGCCTGAAGAAAACTGTCTATCGCTGAATCAGGCTATTGATGACTGATTCAGGCTAATTGATGACTGATTCAGGCTAATTGATGACTGATTCAGGCTAATTGATGACTGATTCAGGCTATTGATGCAGCGTATGAACAATACTAAGAATTGCCTATAGATCACTAAAATCCAGAGACGACACGCAACGCAAGGTACCTTTATATATTAAATCTTATTTAACCCGTGAGAAAATAGGTCTACGATGAAATTGGTACTACTAATAAAAAATGATCAGTTGAAATTCCTTGGGAAAGAAGCCTTCGAGAGTTTGAAATTCAAACGGCAAAGTATATCTTTAAGGCGAGTAACATACTTTGAATTTGTGTGAATATATAACAAAACAAGGAAGTCAAAGGATGTTAGAGGTACAAAATTGAAAAGTTGTGGAGAGTTGTAATCGGAAATATTCTAACAAGACCTATTATATAAAAGAAGAAAACAATGCCACAGCAGTGAATTCCCCTATGAGGATCGAACTCATTTTTTCAAGGCAATTGCTCTAAGTAGGCAGATAGCAGACTTAGAAAACAGAAAAACTTGTAGGTAAGTAATTAGGTAACTTGTAGGTAAGTCATGATAGGAAAACAACAAGAAGTAACCAATTATTAACTGAAAGACAAGAGTATGCATGATTTTCAGTACAAGAATGTTCAAGGTGTGATGTCATAGGGACGTTTAAAAACAATTAACTGTATGCACAGTGTAACAGACACTGAAAGACAACGGATAGTATAGTATAGCTGGCTTCTAGAAAGTATGAAAAATATTAAGAGATGGGAAAATGACCTTAGAAAAAAAAAAAAGAAAAAAGTGATTGACTGTTAGGTAATATAATATATATTAATATATATAACTAGCAGTATAGCCCGGCGTTACTCGGGTGTAATGAAAGCTTTAAAACTAATCCATGGTCCTGGAGCTCAGATTCTTCGGACGTTGGCACGAAAGAATAAAGAGCAATAGTTGTTTTCAGTTAAAGTGAAACCGTAGACTGAAAGAAAAATGAATGGATGTATTGTTAGTCAAATTTTAATTTCCTAGTATCGATATCAAATTTTCTGCACTATTGTAAGAACTGCAACCTTGAAACTTCTGAATATCGTTTCTTATGTCTTTGTCTATAAGTGTATCAAATTTGATTAAAATCGGACCACTCCTTCTATAACTCGATATTTTCGATTATCGATATTTATCGGAGGTACCGCGACACAAAACCTAGCTAAGAACACTCGCAGACGCTTATAGTACAACTGTGTAAATTTTCAAGAAAATCAGTTCAGCTGTTTCGGAGTTTATAGGTAACGGTCACACACACACACACACACACACACACACACACACACACACACACACACACACACACACACACACACAGACAGTTCCATTTATAAATAAATTTAGATAATATATATCATCTTTATATCGGTAAATGCTGGACAGTCTCTCCAGAGATGAAAAAAGAGATTGAAGTGATTTGAGATGTGGTTTTACCGATGAATATTTAGAATACTATGGACATAACATGTAGACAATAAGGAATTCTAAAGGCAAATAAGAACTACAAGGAAATAGAAATAAACAGCTGAAACTATTTGGATACATAATGAAGAAAGAGGCTTGGAGAACTTAAAACTCACAGGAGACACTGAAGGTGATAGAATTAAGGAAAACAACATTAGTTAATGGGTTTGTGCCAGTGGATAGCAGAATAAGCATAAAGAGGGGTCAAAAGCTACTAAGAATGCAACGGACAGAACATGTAAGCAGCAAAGAAGTAAAAAATAGGAGCAATAAGAAAAATTATGCTTACAGTCAGAAAGAGACAGAAGACATTCGTGCAACATATAATACGTAAAACACCCACTGAACTTGATATTAAAGGCAAGAGAATTACGAGGAATAAAGGGTAGCATAACAAATTTATGCTTATGGACAGCAGAACAGGAACAAAGGTGGGTCGTAAATGTTAAGAAAATACTTAGTAATAAATGAAAAGAAGTTGTAGAGAGTCGTGATCATTAATGTCCTGAAGAACATATACATAAACGAAGACACAATGCTACAGTCCTGAGAAGATCGAATTCATTGTTTTTTTAATGAATAGGACAACGGGACTAACTTTCGAGACATCACGCTACGGTAGGCGTCCTACATTATTAACTCTACTGTTATTGTTCTGTTTGTAAACCAGAATATCTTTTACTAAATTTATTTATAAAGATGCACGCATAAAAATTCCATTATTGATGTTTCTAAGCTTGAAATATTTTTTACTATTTTCATATTGATATTTAGATGATGATGCGGGCTGAATATCTTTTGACTAAAGCGTTTAATTTTTCTCGTATATATTATTTTTTAATGAATTCTATTGATGTTAGGTTATTTCTGTACGTATAAAAATGTGCATAAACCTTCTGTTTCAATGAGTAGATATTAAATTAAATATTATTTTCTTATCACAGAAAAGAGATTCAGATCCATTAGTAAAATTCCTTTTGATCTACATAGGTTCTTGACATAATCGAAAGAAACATCTGCGACGTCATCGGTCCTGAGTTAAATTCACATCGCCGTAACATAGCTTCACTGTGCGTTTTCAATGAATACTTTCATAGTAATTGTTTTCTCTTTGGTACGACTGCACAAATTTAAGCGCAGTACTAGATTGACAACTAGGTTTCATCATTTTGCTGTTAAAATTGAATTGCTAATTGTAAGCGTAAGTCCTATGTTAATTTATATCCTAGGTCCCACGCTCTTTCTCTTCTATCCTAGGTCCCACGCTCTTTCTTTCTATCCTAGGTCCCACGCTCTTTCTGATCTACATTAATGATCTTCCCGACAACATTAGATCCCAAGTTGGCATGTATGCCGACGACACAACAATCTACTCTCGCATCGATCAGAAACCAGGTCTGGACGACAAAGTGAACCTCGCTGCCGTACTTGAAAGGGACCTCCAATCCGTAGTGGCCTGGGGTAGGAAATGGCTGGTAAATTTCAATGCCTCTAAAACAAAGCTGTTATCAACTAACCACCATAGACAATCGCATTAGCATGGGACAGGCTAGCCTCCCAGAGAGTAAAATACTACGCCTCCTTGGCCTTACACTTTCGGCGGACCTCAAATGGAATGACTATATTGAATCCATTGCCAAATCTGCTGCTATGAAAGTCGGCTCCCTGTGCAGGGCCCGGAAATTTTTCCCACCTGAAACTATTCTGCACATATACAAATCTACCATCCGCCCGTGTATTGAATATTGCTGCCATATCTGGTCGGGTGCACCTGCTGCTCTCCTTGGGCTTCTTGACAAAATACAAAGGAGGATCTGTAACGTGGTTGATACTGACTTGGCAGACCGGCTGCAGCCGTTCTCTCACCGGCGTGATGTGGCTTCCCTGTGCCTCTTCTACAAGTACTTTCATGGCTTCTGCTCCGATGAGCTTAGATCACTGGTGCCGCCTAAGCACGAATTTACACGAGATACTAGATTAGCAATTAGGTCCCACCCTTTTACAGTTAAACAAATAAGATGTAACCGTAAATTCTACTCGAACAGCTTCTTTTCTCGCGCTTCCCGCCTGTGGAACTCCCTTCCACAAGTCTGCTTTCCTGACAGTTACAATCTCCAGGTGTTTAAATGTAGGGTCAATAGACACCTCCTATCACACTAACTCCCAACTATTCTCAGAACACTCTCATCTACCCAACCCTCATTCTCGGTATCCTTACCCGCCTACCACCCCCCCCTCTGACATTTCCTATATTTAATAATCCTTTCTCCACTCTACGTAGCCCCCTGCGCAGTAGTGGCAGTGACATGCCTTTCTCGGGGTGAAACGCTTATAAAAAAAAAAATACTTTCTTCGCCTGCACTTCTAGCTTGTGGGAAGTTATTACGCCTTTTTGCTTTCTTGTCAAGTACTATCTTCGTCGTTATCTTGAATTCTCAGTTTCTTTCGCTCTAGCACGATCTGACATCTTAGCGACTTTATTCTTTTTCTTGGAGTGAAATGATTAAAAAGAAATTGCCATAACACCGATTCTAAATTTATTTCCATCTAATTTCATTCTATGCCAATGATGTCTTTAATAAATTACTAAAAAATACTATAAGGTGAATTGGAATAGCGAAATACGCCTTCCAAAACTTAAGCAATGTATTAAGAAACAGGATAATTTAATTAGGAACAAAGAAAAGAAACTCCTGAATTGCTACGTCATATCAACATATTAACCATATCATATAACAGGGAATATTGGACAGTTTCCTGAACAATGAAATGGCTATTTGAGAAAACAAAGATGTGATTCTACAGATGAAAGGTGAGAATACCATGGTCAGAGCAGGTGATTAATGAGTAAGTTTTGAGAAAAATGTAAAGAAAAATACAGTTTTATTTAACGTCATAAAGAGACAGTTGAAACATAATGAGGAAAGAGGGCTTGAAGAATTTAACACTCACAGTAGGCAAAATTAGCAAATGAAAACATAAAATATTAATCGTTTTTTTCCTTTAATTTTAATTATTTACACTGTTCGGACGGCTGTTCTCGTTTTTATTGTTATATTCACGGCGTTTCGGCCGTTGTACACTTCAGCCTTCTTCAGGTGATTGGAATTTCGAACTGACCCCTTTATTTCAATCAATGAGATATTTTGTTGTCGTTCTAAGAGCCACGCCATCTCCCTTTAACCCAACTTTTATTTTATTTGTTCACCACTGCTGTAGCCAGGTATTGAACTGACAGCCCTTTAGATCAAGTCACTGAATTTAACCAATGCTTTTATCCACTGGGCCAGGTGTCGTTTAATTATAAGTTGAGCATGATTATCGCCATTTGATACACATTTTAGGTATTGACTTTAGAGCAAAATTCAGAGGTGTGTTTTCCTTTTATTAATTTAAATCTTTTATTAATACATCACTTTACTTAAAAATGCTGATTCTACCTCGAGACTAGAGCGTAGACGATTCACGGAATGCAATGCTAACTTAGTTATAGAATCATTCAAGACAAGTGTGACATATGAATATTTTCTAATGTCGATTTGGTTGTTGTGATGCCCTTAAAAACAAAAACAAACTGAAATTTTGCATAAAAAACTAAAATATTTTCCAAGTTCTAACTTCGGGGACAAAATCGAAGCCGACTTGTCTGTCAAAAAACAAGCACTTTGTAGTTTTTGTAATTTGAGAAGGAGATACCCAAGACGAAAACAAAAATGTGTTTTTATACATCAATATATTTGGACGGTGGAAGATATAAAACATTTTTTTTCCATGTGTAATTTAAATTGTTCTACATGTGAATCTGCTCAGCCTGTTCGTCGAGGTCTGCAACAACACGGTAAGATGGATTAACTGAAATCAGTTGTTCTTTTTCCCTTACTTCATCTGAATTTCTTTTTATTTTCTAAATTACCTGTAGATATATGTTTTCTCATTTCTAGCCATTGTTCTTCAAAGTTTTGTTATAATGTTACGCTGTTCGGTTTAAAAAAGCTTATGTCTGAGAATATGCAGCATATCGTTTTTCTGATTCTCTTATACAGATTTTTCCATTTAAATATTGCCTGGCGAAAGATCAGAGAGTTTGTTTACATTACAAAGCACGTGTTTTTTTATCATTATTTGAATGGCTAGTATTTTCCAGTGGACGGTTCACTGCTTTTAAGTTAGCTCTGTAAGATTACATACCTCATATATATATATATATATATATATATATATATATATATATATACATACTGGTTCGGATTATATATATATAGGCATATACACTTTATATATATACATATATATAGATGTTATTTAAGTAGATTTATACATACTTCTGTACATTCATATATACATATGCACACATATATACATATGCACACATATATACATATATAGACTGTTTATATATATACGCATATATATACTGGTTATATACATATATATGTATACACATATATTTACTGTTGATATATATACATATATATATATATATTTGGCTATGCATATATATATATACATACTTATATATATAAACATACATATATATATATAAACAAACATATATGTACTGGATATATATATATATATATATATATATATATATATCAACAGTAAATATATATATGTGTATACATATATATGTATATATACAAACGAAGATTTGTACCCACAGAAAGAACTAATTACTTTGAATAAAATAGACGTCGTTATACTAACCCAACCTGAGCAGGCAAAAAGAGCGATTTATTCGCTCCTTGCAATTACTGGAGGGTTTGTGAGTATTACAATTTTTCTTTTTATCACTCTTATAGTGTTGTGTGTGTTTACACCCCGCTCACATTTTAATTTATTGATTAAAATTTATTTTTAGACGAGCTCTATCTTTTCCCCCATTTTTGGAAGTAATCCTTTGGTGTTTTCCTTTGTCATGTATTTACCATCGACAATAAAGCCAACGTAAACCTTTGAAGAGTGTTGGCTGAAAGGTTTCTCAGGTTGGGTTAGTATAATAATATATATATATATTACTTTGAATAAAATATTCAAAGTATTATATATATATATTATTATGTCAGAACATGTGAACATATTTTTCAATCTCGAGACAAAAAGTATAATTTTGTCGTAGTTTGCAGTTTTTCACATGTTCTAACGTAATAATTAATAATAAATATTCATTGCACTATGTTTATATTGAGTGTAGTTTTAAGTTAATGTTTTGAACTTTGCAATTATTTTCTTCTTGTTTATTAATTTGGATATATTAATATATATATATATATATATTTGTGTATATATATGTTTATACACACACGCGTATATATATATATATATATATATATATATATATATATATATATATGTTGGTAATAGCAGATTCGACATTCGGGTAATACGCCTTAACAGAGAAAATTAATTAAAATATGAGAAATAACATTTATTAAATATGATCAACAAGACTAGCGATTAACCGTATATACCTCTAAGTAAAACGATAAATATACCTATTGACATGCATGACGTTTTTTCTCTTTCTTAACGTTTTTTCTAGCCTTGAGGACAAAATGATTTATTTAGTAATATGATGTGTTTAATCATCTGTGTCTCAATTCTAACTGTGAATATATATTTTTTTCTGTAATTTTTTTTTTCTGTTTTTAGGATTTGGGTTTTTAAATACTGAGTTCTTTAAAGCTGTCACGTGATGCGCGCAGCGGAAATCATGTGAGCGTCTGTGTATTTTTTAAAAACTTTTAAAAATTCCTTTTCCACTGTTAAATAGTGTAAGGTGTGATGGTAGGAGAAAATTGTTTGATATATAGTACCTCTCTCATAGCGAGTTGACTTTGATGTGATTTGAATAATATTTTTGTATTTTCAGCTAAAATTTTCTTAAGGATTCTTGTAAATTATGAGTTAATAAATGTTTATTTTAATGTATTACTATTATTAGATAGGTGGCATGTAAGGCGTCTAGTCAAGGAAGTGGTACTATGGCCAATATAGGTAATTGATTTATGACAAGAAACACAATCTTGTATAGGGCATTGAAATTGATACACTATATTAATCATCGCTCGTTTAGATTTGATAGAGTTATTATTATTAGAAACATCCAGGTTTTCTGTCTTCTATTTTCTATAAAATATTATAAAACTTTGCATGTTTTTGAGGAATACAGCAGAAATATAGTGTTTAATAATTTTTCGTATAGAAAATTCGTCCTTTTTATAATCAATGTTCATTTGGCTTAAATAAAATATAGTGATGTTTTCTTGTGTTGTATTTTTAATGGTATTGTCAATTATTTTTGTAAGAATAATTTAATTTGTTTATCAATGAGGTTATTGGGAACATTATTGTTGACTAATGCTTGATTTATGTGTTTTAGTTCGTTCAAAAATATTCTTTGGAAGAAGGAATTTTCATGTGCACTACTTAAGAAGTTCGTTATTACTGCTACATTATATCTTTCTGGGCATTGGCTATTATAATTAGAAGACAAGAGTTCTTACTGGTGAGTGTTTTATACAGAAAAGTGATAAATACGTTGGCTTTTTATCTCTGTATTGACGTCAAGAAACAGGACTTTGTTATTCAATAATAACCCTGTTTTTTGACGTCAGTATAGAGCTAAAAACCAAGCAAGGGGGTTACAGTAAAAGAAAAGAAAACAAAAGGCAAAAAACATAGCACATGGAATGTCGAAGGAAGGTTAAGAGAAAGATGGGAATTGAGGAGATTGAAGATTGCAATTGATGTGGTATTTAAACTTATGGAGATTATAACTATCAGGAAGCAAATATACGGAAAGAATGTTTCACAGACGAGATGAAAAGAAACTGATGGTGTAGAACTGAAGGTTATATTTGACTGTTTTGACGGTAAAGAGTGGGACCTAAAAGGCAATCTAGTAGCACGAGTAAATTTGTGTGGTCAGGGCACCAGGGAAAGAAGCTCGTCACAATCCGTGAAAATATTTGTAGAAAAACAGAGGGATTGAAGTCGAGTTGCTAAATCTGCTGATCTTTGGATTTTGTCGAGAACTCCGAGATGAATAGCTGGACTACCCGGCCATATACGGCAACAATACTCAATGTATGGACACAGTGACCCGACCTTCTTCGCTGTAGATGTAGCCATTGATTTGATGTAGTCGTTTCACTTAAAGTCGGTTCAGGCCGAGGAGAGACAGTGTATTGCTTTCCGGGAGACTATCGTCGTCCATACTGATAGAAGGTAGAACAGTTTCTTTGTGATAGTTAATGGAGAGTAGCTTCATTTTGGAAGCATTAAAATTTACGAGCCATTTCTCACCCTAATTCAAAATAGATTTGAGGTCCTTTCGGAGAGCAAACAGCAAAGTTAACTTTGTCAGCCTTAGTAAATTTCTTATTGAGTCGGGAGTAAATGGCGATGTCATCTGTATAGATGCCCACTTGGGAGCTGATCAGGAAGATCATTGATGAAGATAAGGTAAAGCGTAGGTCTTAGGATAGAGCTTTTGAAGACACCTGCGTTCATATGAAAGGATCTGAAAGCATGCTCATTCCAAACGACCTTCATTTCATGATTAGGATAGGAACGACTGGATTAAATCGAACATTCGTCCCTGTAGCTTGAGCAGAAGGCCAGCATGCCAAATCCCGTCAGATGCTTTAGAGATATCCAAGGCAACAGCTCGAGCTTCGCCGTTCTAATCAAGTGCCTAGTATATATATATATATATATATATATATATTCAGTGATAGCTGATAACACATCAGCGATGGATCTAGCAAAGCGGAAGCCATACTGCTTGTCAGAGAGTAGATTGTGGGATGTGAGATGATGAAGCATTTCAGCATTAATAATAGCCTCGAACACCTTGCCAAAAAGCGATAAGAGGCTGATGGGGCGATAATTAGAAGGGTCAGAGGGCTTCCCAGAGTTTTTGTAAACGGGAATTACAGAGGAGGACTTCCAACAAGCAGGAAAACAGGCAGCAGCGAGGCAGTAGTTGTAGAGTTATGGGAGAGATCAGAGGCACATTTCTTTTTAACGATGACAGTAATATTGTCACTTCCGCTTACATTATGGGAGTCAAGCTTAGAAATTGTTAGCGACCATACACGGGGTTATGGATACAACACTCAGTTTTTTTTAATCATATCACCCCGAGCAAGGCGGTAACGCCACTGATGTGCAGGGGGCTACGTAAGAGTGAAAAGATTGGAAAAGAGAAAGCCGGAAACCACATCCTAAACAGGAAACAAGAGATGAGTCTCTACACCTGTACAATAGACGTGGGTAGAGTGTGAACCGGGCGATAGTTTAGTCTATCTACTCCAATTGAAAAAAAGAAAACGAAAAAGAAAAAGAAAAGTGATAAAGATTGGAAAGGAGAAAGCCGGAAACCACATCCTAAACAGGGAACAAGGGATGAGCCTTTACACCTGTACAATAGACGTGAGTGGAGTGTGAACCGGGCCATAGTTTAGTCTATCTACTCCAATTGAAAAAAGAAAAGAAAAAGAAAAAGTAGGGGCGTTGAGTTAACTAAGTTTTAATTTAGTTAAAGTCCAGTAAAAGAAATTTCTTTGAAAAAAATACAAAAAAAGCACTTGTTCAAATAACTATGAAACTTTTAAAATTAGCCACAACAAAAAATTAAAATAAAATAAAATCAAAGCAAAATCATGACTTACTATTAAAGTTGTTCCCAACCCCCAAAAACACGTGCTCTAAACCAGTTGATATTAGAATTATTTTATCTTTTTGGATACTACGTACTGTATATGCGGGGGGGGGGGGTATGGGAGTCAACTAACTAGACAATTCAGTTTAAGGTGGTAAGTCGAGTGTAGGTATTCCAGACGAGTCATATGTAGATTTAGAAGAGAATTTGCGAGCTAAACACCCAATCTTGTCCAAATATACCTATTATCCTACGTCTATAGCACGATTCGGAGTTTTATACTCTGTGCAATCATTAGGTGCCTATTATGAACTGACCATTTCCTGATTTAAACTTTTGGTTCTAGCGTTGTTCATGATAGTTATATATTATAATGCTGGGCTTCTACTATTCAATTTTTAAAAGTGTGTAATTGAATTTGATTTTAATTAAAGCTCAAACATAAAAGTTAAGAGTAAAAATTGAATTAATTAAAATAAAAATTAATAGGTAGAATGGTAAACACCCACACATACACACACAGACATAATGGTTCTGATCGCCGATGATGCGTGTGTTAATTTCACTCGTTGAAATGGCCATAAGATCTTGGAAAATTTCAAATTTTTATATATATATATATATATATATATATATATATATATATATGACAAATTGGAACAAATTCTGTGTAACGCATTGTGTTCTCTAGAAGGACTTTATCAGACGAAAGTGATGAGTCAGACCATAATGTCAATTTAGAAAAGTTGCGCTTATACAATCCCTTGCGTGTATTTAAAGTTGTTTACTTCTGTACATTCTTCTTCAGCCTGTATTAGTAAATACGCTTCAGAAAAGTCCAGCTTCGAATAAAAATTTCCACCGTTTACCTTCGCCAAAACATACCTCTTGACTTGGAAATATAATTTTAAACACTTGTTTAACCCTGTCGAAAAATCTGTACAAAACAAGAGTATTATTATTATTTTCTCTTTATTATTATTTTCTCTTTACATTTCAAATGGGCAGCTGGTGCTGCCCATTTAAAATGATTAGCATTTTCAATTACTCCCGTTTTTTTTTCAAATCTGTCTAATTCTACGTTGAATTGATACAATGCTTCAAATAGTATACTCCGTTTTGGTTTAAATATTGGTGTCGAACCTTTTTTCACTTGAAATTTCACGTTGAAATTAAAAGACAGTTCCAACTCATTCAACAGAACATTCATAAAACATTTTTTCAATTCCTTCTTTGAATTTTTGATCTTTGTTTTTAAATTGGTTGTTTGTTCCCTTACGGTTTTCCAATAAACGTTTTTCAGGTAAATCCCAAAGCTCCAGTAGTTGCATCCAGTCGCTATCGAATAAGTTCGTAATAATTTTAGCACATAAGTCTTAGCTTTTGCACACTTATTACGAAAGAGGACATTATAATTTATTTCTTTAATAAAAATTATTTCTCATCCAAGACACTACACGTGGCTTTTGAAGTCAGTCTTAATATATTTTTTCCGATTTTCTTTTCTGATTAATTTTCTGTCGCAACGCTGTGTATGAATTTTTTCCTGCTATAATTTTTTCTTGTTTTAGATTTACAGTGTAACTATATATGTCCTTCCCTACCGCACTTGTAGCATTTCGAATTCTTAATGGAGCGGTCATCTCCCAGATGTAATGTAAGTCCATTGTTTTTTTAAAGTTTGTTCGAATTTTTGCCCTTATTTCTGAGTCTTTTGCTGCTATTCCTTGAACAAAAATTAAGCCTTTAAGCATATCCGGAATCTGTTCGTTTAGTTTGAACCTTTTCAGAGATTTTGTCGCCAATTTTTTCAAAATATTCACTGTTTCTTCAAAACAAATTTCTACTGGTTTATTCTGTTGTAGAAAGTTACAGTATTTTTCATGTTCTACCGGTGCTAACTTTCTCAACAAGTGTCTCATCTTTTTCTCGTCTTCCCAGCCATTTCATTCATCTCTGAAAATTTGTTCGTATCTTCAAAAATTCATAGAAAAGGTAACTCCATCATTTAGATTGTATGTAAATTCAGATATGGTATTTGAGAGCGCATCGGGAGTCAAATAATTTGGATAATTTTTCCAACAACTGCTGTTGTTGCTGTTGTTTAATTTATAGCACAAAAGCCAATGTTTCCTCCATCTTTTAAGAATATTTTTTGGCATACAAAGAGAAAACTTTAAACCAACCTGGTTCAAATTCTCGCTGTCTCTGGTATTCTGTGCACCGAAGAAACAAGTACTTTTTCTAACTTGTTATACTCAGTATGAGATTCAGATATATTTGTAACTGCTGTTACAACTCGTATGAGTTTCGATTCTTCGTTACTGATGATCGTGATACAACAGCATCAATATTTGAGTGTTTACATGAAACTTTAAGTCGTGGAAAGTAGTAACGTAGGAGTATGTTTTAAATATCACATTATTATGAGCCATCCGGTGGTCTCGAGTCTATGGTTCTGCGCCCAAAAAGTTATACCCCAGCTGCATTTGTTGGTTCAGGTCCACACGGGAATGACAGTCACGATTGCAACGAATGCCATAGAAAGACCCTCTCCCCAGATGTCACCGTTCATTTTTATTTTTTACTCCGAGCACGGTTCTTCTTGTCGGCAAGCCTGCGTTTCTTCTCTGCTCGCTTCTCCAGCGTAAGAGATCGTTGGCGACGTCTGACCATCTCTTGATGCCGATGTCCATCGTCTTCATGTCCCTTTTGCAGACGTCCTTGAAGCAAAGAGGAGGTCGCCCTTGCGGTACTTGCCGGTAGTCAGTTTCCCACACAAAAGAACCCTCGGCATTACCCATCAGTAGACTGTTGTTTTCCGTGTTTTTCTATCACACACACACACACACACACACACACACACACACACACATGAAAGAGTAAGAACAAATGGAGTAAAAATCCATAGTTCGTATCATTTACTTCTTAAAAAGTGCCCAATACAAAACAGAGTAAATCAAAGTAACAAGTAAAACTTTACAATATTTTTATTATAAGTGATTATAATAAAAACATTTTACATCGCTATCAACTAACACCTGACGAATTACAATTCATATTATTTAAATATGAAAGCTTTGTGCACTGATGTACATTTTTGATTATAATCATTTATAATATATATATATATATATATATATATATATAAATTCTTTATTTATTAAGACTTTTATGAATAGAATGATGCTTACTTTTGTAAGTTTCACTGAAGTAATAGTATACATATTATAAGACAATTTAGGCAAATAGATTGTTTTGCTCTCATAAGTTTTTTTTATGTTTGAAAACGCCATTAAAACTTACACCTGATTTTGAATCTATTCAAAAACTATTATTCAAAACTTGTCTATTGGTAACGAGGCTAAGTTTGCTCTGGTGGATAGCTATATTTAAATAATAGATATCTAAATTTTAGTACTTGAGACGATCATATGCGCTATAATAGATAAAGAACCCCAAAAGCAGCTTCACATGAGAGCAACTCCGAGTTAATGAATGTCTACATCTATAAGGCCGACATTCCAGCAACCGATGGCTCGATAATTCTTTTCGACTGATAAAATTACAAATGAAGATTGAATCCTCTTGGCTGGCAAGCCTGAAAACCACAGATGTTACAAGGTGAGCTTTTAATTTTGTTGAAGTTTTTTATTATTTAAAAGAAATAGAAAATTAAATCACGCGGCCCTCGCGCAAGCTTTTCACCGACCAGCAATTGATTACCTTAGTTTGCAGTCTGATTCTTATCGGCGTTCATCGAAAGCCGGGATAATGCTTGCCGCCTGCTTCCAAAGTGAGAACGAAAAAGACTGCGCCGAGAAATAAGAACTCTAACAATATTATATCATATTTAAGTTTTTATTCAGGGTTTCGCTTGTTTGTCCAGGTAGGGAGGTAGGTTGATACTTGGGACAAGTTCTGACAGGTCAGCTGTTCCCCCTACCGACGCCTCGACTCTCGACTCATATCGATGTGGTGGAGGGCAATACGAAATGTAGGCTTCGGAACTGTGATACGCATGCCTTCGTATCCTGCCAAAGGAGGACCAGCAATCTCCCCGATGCCAAGCATACTCTTAATATAGACAAGCACCCGGATATAGTTGATTTTCGTGATTTTGCCATTTGATCTCCAAAAATATCTCATTCATCCCTTTACTTCCAATTACGCTTTGGTGCCGCTTAGAAGACTGAAGTTCAAAAGGGGTCATCTGTCTAAAATAGGAACGCTTGAGATAGAAATAAAACTACCACTTCTGTTTAGGATACCATAGATCGAACATGTGAGCAATGACGAGGTTTTGGAAAAATGGAAACAAAATGGAAACTTATACATAACATCAAGAAGAGACAGCTGAAGTTTCTGGGACATGCAATGAGGAAGGGGGGGCTCAGAGAATCTGATACTCACAAGATGGATAGAGGAAAAGAGTGACATGAGTAAACAGCGTGTGTCATACTTGATGAGCTTAAACAAATGAATGACAGAGCAGGTTTTGGGAGAAATAACAGGACAACATATATGATGAGCAACAAGAGGCAGGAAGAGGTGGAAGGCCATGATCGTCTGCGTCCTGAAGGGACATGGTGCATAAAAGAAGAAGATAGTATCACAATAACTTTAAAATCAGGTGTAAGTTTTAATGACGTTTTTAAACATAAAAAAATTGTTTGCATCGGCCAAGAAAGATTTAATTGTTCATTAAAAAAAGCAGTTCCGTGTGAAATTTTTAAAACATATTTCTATTGAGTTGGGGACAGTTAATGATAAGAAAAAGTTTGGAATAAAATATTAAAATTCTATGTAGGCAATAATTCGAAGAAGCAAATAAATATTATAATTATTATCGTAGATGTTAAAAATACGAAGTATAATCCAACAATATTCTGGATTTAGAATGTTGCTAAGTTGTTTACTCCTGTAAAAGAGTTACTCTCGGGTATCAAATAAACGTCCACCCTTCTGCTTGAGAGTGTTTGGATATCTGGAGCTTATTAGGTCTATTTTTAATGAGTCAACGTCGCAACTGAATGTGATAAAAAGTCACTTAAATGTGCAATGATTTTCTAAACGTAGCTTAGATGTGGCACAAAGCCAAAAATCTGGAATACCCAGTGAGAACCGAACTCACTATTCGGTCGCAGTTGATCTGGCGAGGCAAACTTCTTCTGAGGCTTATTAGGATCTTACTAAATTTTGACCTTTTTGGTGGACATTTATTTATATTGTTAAAGTTAAATAACTGTCGTGAACCCGGTTAAAGGTCCAGCAAGAATAACACAAAAACAATCAAAATAAGAAATAACGAATATATATTAAACACGGCAAAATACAACACTTGGAACTTTGTTTGTAGAAAGATAATACGATTAGTGAGTAATACTATAATTCGACCCTCGAATTGTCAGAATCCTGATGAATAGAGCGAGAAGCAGAATCAGGCCAGAGATAGGGCAGGAACAGTGCGGGTTCGTCAAAGACACTGGAACAAGGAACGCCATATTCATGATTAGGATGCTCTCTGAAAGGGCATTACAAATGAAGAAAGACTTGTACCTATGCTTCATTGATTACGCGAAAGCATTCGACAAAATACGACACAAAGAATTGATGGAAATGCTAGGCAACCTCGACATTTTCGGCAAAGATATAAGAATAATCAAGAATCTCTACTGGCAGCAAACGGCCTGCATACGGACAGGTAACGACCTCAGTAGATACACAAAGATAGAAAAAGGCGTAAGACAAGGATGTGTCTTTTCACCGGATTTGTTCAACCTATACAGCGAGAATATTTTGAGGCCCCTAGATGACACACCAGGATTTATCATTGGAGGCCACAACCTGAACAACATAAGATACGCGGACGATACAGTACTGATTGCGGACACGGAAAGGAAACTGCAAGATCTCATACAGAAAGTAGCAGTGGAGAGTGACAAGAAAGGACTACAAATAAACTTTAAGAAAACTGAGTGCATGGTCATCAGCAAAAGATACAACCCAAAATGCCAAATACAGGTGGGGGATAACAGAATCAAACAAGTCCAAGAATTTAAGTACCTAGGAAGTGTTCTAACAGGAGATGGAAAGTGCGACACGGAGATCCGAAGGCGAATTGGCATGGCAAAGGACGCGTTCCAGAAGATGAGCAAAATACTAACACACAGGAAGATCTCAATAGAAACGAAGAAAAGAGTGCTAGACTGCTACGTGATGTCAGTTCTTCAGTACGGCTGTGAATGCTGGACAATATCATCGAAAATGAGGACAAAACTGGAAGCGGCCGAAATGTGGTTCTACAGAAGGGTGCTACGGATATCGTGGACTGAGCATACAAGCAACGACGAAGTGTTAGAAAGAATGGCAACAAAAAGGAAATTGATGCTGAGCATCAGGAAGAGACAACTGAAGTTCCTGGGACACGCAATGAGGAAGGAGAGCCTGGAGAACCTGATACTGACTGGACAGATAGAAGGAAGGAGAGACAGAGGAAGGCAGCGGATAACATATCTGCAGAGTCTGATCAGGTGGATGACGGAACGGGGGTTGCCAGGAGCAACAGGAGCAAACATACTAAGAGCCACAAGGGATAGAGAGACGTGGAGATCCATGATCGCCTACGTCCTGAAGGGACAGGGCACATAGAAGAAGAAGAAGAATGGTCGTTACGGTAGCAGTGTTCGTAGACGACTCTCGGCTATGCTCAGGGCGTTCTCCTCAGGCTATCTACTAGCTAATCACTGACTACTGACTCTCACCTCTTGTGAGGGAAGGTATATGTACTGATTGGAAGAGTTCATTCCGTTGTGGGTGATACCGTCATGGCAATAACGCTCAAAGGATTTGTTCTTGTTCGAGCTCCGAAGTTATGCAGCGTAAAATTCAGTTCAGTTTTTAGATAGAGAACCTACTTGGGGGGCACCGACTGCTGTATGCAACATTCAAAGAGTACGTTGACGTGGTGTAAGGGTTAGCAAGCTGATTGTGTAGAGAGTTCTCTCATCACTGGGTTCTTCCGTGCTTATAGCCTTATGTCACAACTAAGCTACGCTTATGAAATCACTATTTATATATAAATTATTATTATAAATGTTGTCTCTGATTAGTTTCAATTATCCAACTGACATACGGTGCTAGAAAAAGAAAAAAATAAAGCTAATAATATTCTCTTTTTTTTTCTTTCCTGTGTGGAAGATTAGTAGATATGTCAGACGACAGTCATCAGTCTTTAAATCTTAACGTAACGTTGGCAAGTGTTTATGGAAGTTTTTTTCGATTTTCTTAAATCAGTTTACTTGATGACATTGATGGACATTTATTTTAGTCTTATTTTTTTTTAGGTCTTGCCATAAATACTTGTTTTGAATCATTTGAGGTCTTATTTGAGAGACATATTTTGAATAATTCCTAAACATTTATTGAACTCATTCAATGAGTTTTTCACAAATTCCCACGCCCTTCTAATTTTGCTGATGATATTTTCTAATTTTTCTATTCTCGCCACTTATTACGATTACCCGTTTTATTACCCACCCGAGAGTAATTCGCCAAGTCTTTGGAATATACCTGAATTTCTATTGTACTCTCACTGACGCACACGCACAAGGAGTACGCTGTGAAGTTACTGGTAGAATTGAGAAACAATTCTACCAAAATAAATAAAATTATGTTGTTTGATCAGATTTTTAAAAGCGCTGAGAAATTTTCAGTTTTTTTTCGCACTGAAAATTCTCAGTTTCTCCTTGAATATTAGATTTTGTCAATGACTAAACGGGTTAGCTTGTTTGCTCAAATATTCATTAAAGCATTTTCTTTTTTTTTTCACACATAAAGAAGATACCCGGTAAAAGAAGAAAATGCGAAAAAGGAAAAACAAGTCAAAATTTTCAAAGCTAACAAAAATAGTATTTGCTAAATTTTTGACCGGTTTCGTCAGTTACATTGACTCTTGTATGTGCCTTTTGTATGTGCCTCTCTCTGCTTGTCTCCATACATATCCAATTTTATATTATTTTTTTTGAATGCTTGATTACGTTACTGAATCGTACCCCAAATGTACATTGATGGTATTTATGATAATGATCATTTGGAACAAGTGCTGGAAGATAGTGAGTGGTATGTTAATCTAAAAGTATGTATATATATATATATATATATATATATATATAGAGAGAGAGAGAGAGAGAGAGAGACCTACTCTCGAAGTATGTATATATATATATAGAGAGACATATTCTCGATGTATATATATATATATATATATATATATATATAGATAGATAGATAGTGAACAGACTGGAATAGATAGATAGATAGATAGATAGATAGATAGATAGATAGATAGATAGATAGATATGAACAGACTGAGATAGATAGATAGATAGATAGATAGATAGATAGATAGATAGATAGATAGATAGATAGATAGATAGTGAACAGACTGGAATAGATAGATAGATAGATAGATAGTGAACAGACTGGAATAGATAGATAGATAGATAGATAGATAGATAGATAGATAGATAGATAGTGAACAGACTGGAATAGATAGATAGATAGATAGATAGATAGATAGATAGATAGATAGATAGATAGATAGATGGAGTAGATAGATAGATAGATAGATAGATAGATAGATAGATAGATAGATAGATAGATAGTGAACAGACTGGAATAGATAGATAGATAGATAGATAGATAGATAGATAGATAGATAGATAGATAGTGAACAGACTGGAATAGATAGATAGATAGATAGATAGATAGATAGATAGATAGATAGATAGATAGATAGATAGAACAGACTGATAGATAGATAGATAGATAGATAGATAGATAGATAGATAGATAGATAGATAGACCTTTATATATAGAGATATTTCCTACTAGATACTTTGTCCTTCTTGGCTTTGTGATATAGTTTATTTCATCCAGTAAATGTGGTGCATTTGTTAACAAACTCATACGATGTATTAGTAAACGAGCTGTTCTTTCAATTATTGCTAATTTATCTAATAACCGGATGTTCCATGAATGCCAAATTTGGTCTTGTCTAAATACTTATATAATTATTATCAGATATCGCGATGAATTACTTCGGGATATGTTCTCACGAGCCATTGTACATGGACTCTATATCAAATCGGTTCTCTAGCATTCATCATCCGGTTTCTGATGAACCGAGCGCGCAGCAGAATCTGCTCAGAGATAGAACAGGAACAATGTGTATTCGTTGAAGATACCGGAACAAGGAATGCGATATTCATGCTCAGTATGCTATCTGAACGAGCAATATAAATGCAGGACTTTTATCTGCGCTTTATAGCCTACGCAAAGGCTTTTGACACAAGGACGATAAAGATGCTAGACAACCTCGACATTTTCGGAAAAGACGTTAGGATAATCAAGAATCTATATTGGCAGCAAACCGCTTGTGTACGGATAGAAAGTGAACTCATCAGGTATGCAGAAATAGAAAGGGGCGTAAGACAAGTATGTGTTTTCACACCGGATCTTTTCAAAATGTACAGCGACGCAATTATGAGTGAAATAAAAGCCTTGCCAGGATTCGACATTGGCGGCCACAATCTCAACAATATCAGATACGTGGATGACACAGTGCTGATAGCAGAGAGGGAAAGGAAAATGCTGCACCTTCTACAGAAGTTAGTAAAAGAAGGTGAAATGAAAGGACTGAGCATAAACCTCAAGAAAACTGAATGTATGTTCATCAGCAAAAAGAGGAGGCCAATATGCCAACTGCAAGTCGGAGAATCTAAAATAAAACAAGTAAAAAATTCAAATACCTGTGAAATGTTTTAACAGAGGATGGGAAGTGCGACATGGAGATCCAAAGACGTATTGGCATGGGCATAGACGCATTTCAGAAGCTAACCAGAGTACTCAAAGACAGGAAAATCTCATTAGAAACAAAGAACAGAGTGCTGGATTGCTATGCTATATCTGTCCTTCTGTATAGAAGTGAATGCTGGACGATCTCATCAGAGATGAAGGAGAGGCTTGAGAAATGTGGTTTTACAGAAGGATGCTGAGGATACCATGGACGCAGCACGTGTGCAACAATGAGCTGTTGGAAAGGATGCAAACGAGAAGAAAACTAATAATAAATATCAGGAAGAGACAAATGATGTTCATGGGACATGTGATGAGGAAGGAGGGCCTGGAGAACTTGATACTCATAGGTCGGATAAATGGAAAGAGAGACAGAGGAAAGCAGCGGGAGACGTATTTGTTAGGACTGAACAAATGGTTGACGGAGAGAGGCTTAGAGATATCAAGAGAAAAATTATAGAGAGCGACAAGTGGATGTCTGTGATCGCCTACGTCCTGAAGGGACATGGCACATGAAGAAGAAGTATTGTGTTTGTTTAATGAATTTAAACTACTCAGCAGATATTTATAAAACTATTAAAAAATTATTTGCATCTTAGCACATTTATGAGTTTGCTATTCGTACATGCATTGCTGTCACATCAAGTTTGGTGCTTCCGCAATTTATTTAAAAATTCTTAAAACACATAAAAGAAACTGCCATGTTATTAGTACTGACCTGGCATCCCGGTTTTGGCCACTTTTCTACCGCCGTAACATAGCTTCTCTGTGTCTTTTCTATAAATATTTTTTATGGTAATTGTTCTCATAAACTTTACTCAATGGTATCTAGAGTTTATGAATTTAAACTTACTACTGAATGTGCAATGTGCGTTGTGGTACAGTGGATATCGGCTCGGAACGAGAAACCGGGGAGCCGAGTTCGAATTCCAGTTGAATCCATTTTATTCACTTACGCGCAAATACCCTTGGGAAAGGTATTAATCCGTCTCTTCCTTCCAGTTATGGGTTAAATAGCAGGACAGATTGGGTTGTATAGCTTTGGTCGGCAACCAGTCTACCGCAGAAAGCAATGGCAACCTGCGGGATAATCTTCTGCCTAGTCAGTTATGTCTCTTTCGAGACATGATCGCCCAAGCGTATATCACGTATGGAACTTAACTGACTGAATTGGTGATAAAGTCGTCATCTTACAGTTAAAATGACAAGATGTAACTCTCTTGCACTTTTCACTTGTAAAACACTTTTCAGCTTTTTCTTTCAACTCTTCGTTATTTTTATCTTCTTTATTCATGTTCTTTTGTTATTTTCTCAATATTTTCCTTTTTTTTCATATTCACTCACACTCAGTACCATCTTAATAGGTTTATTGTCTTGCGTGGAGTGAAAGAATTAAAAATACAACGTCTATTTATGATTTGAGTCTGCGTTGCTTACCTGTCAACCCTAAGCGCAGCCTGCAGTTTGAAAATTTTTCTCAGATGCAAACAACGTACAATTTTCTTGTGACATCTGGAATAGTCCGAAGATCATCCTTAAAAGTATTGACCGCACTAAACGTTGCTTAACTTCAGTCTCATGCTGATCATTGTCAAACAGCCATACATACATTTAGTTAGAAACTGCGTAAATGAATGAAAACCGAGTATTTATCGAACTATTATGTACGATGTCCTCTGTGACTAATTTCTCTGCTCTGTATGTCCTGTCAAATTTTGGTGGTGCCACACAAAACACGAAATGTCGTAATTCAGTGTTCTGTCCCATCGATCTGTGTCCTCGTATAAATCAATATCACTGACGGTGCAGGAAAGGTCTTTCGAGTTGCAGAGACCTGTCGATCGATCCGAAACCAAATTTACTTCTTTTGCTTTTGTTTATTTAAATGTTATTTTCGTGTTTTGGGTTCTATCTCAGAACGAAAAGCGGACACCCATCTTGTAAATACATTCGGTAATTGTATTTTGGAATGGGGTACATGGAGAAAAGGGGTGAGACGGAGTCAGCGACGGGGTCTGTTTGTCGACAGCAGAAGAATTCGACGAAAAAAGTTCTTTTAATGCATTCACGTACGTCCAAATCATGTGATACGATGACAAAATGTTGTCTCTGATTAGTTTCAATTATCCAACTGACATACGGCGCTAGAAAAAGAAAAAATGAAGCTAATAAATTTCTCCCTTCACTTCCTTTCCTGTGTGTGAAAGGTTAGTAGATCTTCGTCTGACGACAGTCATCAATCTTCAAATCCTTAAAAAGACGAGGTTTTGAAATAGTGATTCCTAAATAAGCGAATCCATCCATTTTGAATGCATTAAAGTGAATTCAAAAATATGTATATATTGTACATTTTAGTTACATTTAAGCAGCAATTATTAATCCAGACCAGTTTGATTAAAAAGTTCCTAAAAGGCCGGTTTGTTTAATTTCTTATTATATTTTTCCAATTTTCGAATAAGGTGTTGAATACTGTAATCAAAGTTGTGAATAGTCTATCCGAAGTTACTATTTTATTATTGTTTTGGTTCAAGTACTTTCGACCATCACGGTAATTATCAAGAACCTGTCTGTGTGGTAGTTAGAATTTATTTGTTTCTGTCGTGGTATTCAGTGGAAAGCTGGATGTTTGGAATAGTCTAACATAACGTCATATGTAGCGGATATTTGGAACGAGACCATCCCCTCCACACACACACACACGAATATAAATGTAAAGAATTAATGGATTTTTATTTTAATCTGGCATTTTTTATGACATCAAAACTTATTTTTAGTGGACACTTGTATTTGATTAACGCCCCGTTTGTCAAACACTGTGTCTGCGTACTCGAGAAAACATAATAAATATAAATGTGCTCTACGACAGGATTTGAACTTGTGTTCTGCTTTATAGAAGAAACCACTGTCTGATTCTAAGTGGAGCGTTTTAGCATATTCCTGGTTAAACGGAGGTTTCTCCTACAAAAGGAAAACGAGGTCTATTCAAGCACCATAACGTTTCATTATTATTATTAATTTTTTTAGATCATGGTCTTAAGATTTCTTGTAATAAAGAAACTGATAGCCACCATCTAGTATTGCAGCTTATATTCAAAATGTTTATATCTCTAAACTCTCTTTAGTGAATACTCTCTTCCATAAATATAGCAAATTACAAAAAATATGTTCATGTATATTGTAAGAAACAAAATTAAATGTTCAATTACAGTTACTTTTCAGGAGATTCGACTGTAAGATTTTACAATCTTAGTGGATGTAATCGCCGCGAAACTAAAAGTGGCAACCAGATAAGTAGACATATGTTATTTGGCTTCTATTAATGTTCTGTCTTTTGACACCGGGTACTATAATTATATATAATAATTATAGAAAGTATGTATGCTCTTAAATTCTATCTTTCATATATACCCTGTTAGACCTTTTTTCAGTGGTGTCAGTTTTATCAATGAATTTGTAATGAATACTTGAAAATTGTAAGCTTACATTCGTCTTTAAAATTCTGTACGTCTGATATACAAATTTCAATTTACAGTAATCTTTTTCCACAATAAAATATGTATTGAATCAATTGCTAAGTCTGTACCTACGAAAATTGGTTTATTATGTCGCGCGAGACAATTTTTTTCAGTAGAATCTATCATCAAGATTCTCTACTGGCAACAAACTGCCTGCATACGGACAAGTAACGATTTCAGCAGATTTACAAAGATAGAAAGAGGCGTAAGAGAAGAATGTGTCTTTTCACCGGATCTGTTCAACTTGTACAGCGAGAATATTTTGAGGAACCTAGATGATACGCCAGGATTTGCTATTGAAGGCCACAACTTGAACAACATAAGGTATGCAGATGTTACAGTGCTGATTGCAGACACGGAAAGAAGACTAAAAGACCTCCTACAGAAGGTAGCTGTGGAGAGTGACAAAAAAGGACTACAAATAAACTTTAAGAAAACTGAATGCATGGTCATCAGTATAAAAAAAAACAAACCAAAATGCCAAATACAGGTGGGGGATACCAGAATCAAGCAAGTACAAAAATTTAAATACCTAGGGAGTGTTCTAACAGGAGATGGAAAAGTGCGACACAGAGATCCGAAGGCGAATTGGTATGGCAAAGGACGCGTTCCAGAAGCTGAGTAAAGTACTATCACACAGGGAAATTTCACTAGAAACAAAGAAACGAGTGCTGGATTGCTATGTGATGTCAGTTATTTAATATGCTGGACAAAATCATCGAAAATGAGGACAACACTTGAAGCAGCAGAAATGTGGTTCTACAGAAGGATGCTGCGGATATCTTGGACCGAGCATGCGAGCAACGATGAGGTGTTGGAAAGAATGGTAACGAAAAGGAAATTAATAGTGAGCATCAGAAAGAGACAACTGAAGTTTCTGGGACATGCAACGAGGAAGGAGGTATTGGAGAACCTGATGCTGACAGGCTAGATAGAAGGAAAAAGAGACAGAGGAAGGCAACGGATTTGCAGGGCCTGATCAGGTGGATGACGGAATGGGGGTTGCGAGGTGTAACAGGAAAAAAACATACTAAGAGCCACCAGGGATAGGGAGACGTGGAGAACCATGATCGCCTACGTCCTGAAGGGACATGGCACATAGTAGAAGAAGAATCTATCATACATATTTATAAGTCTTTGCTTTGAATATTGCCGCCACATCTGGACTGGCGCTCCTGCTATATATTTAGAAATTCTTGATAAAATCCAAAGAAGGGTCTGCAATATTACTGGTCCTGATCTGGCATATTGCCTTCAGTCTCTTTCTCACCGCCGTAACGTAGCTTCAATGAGGCTTTTCTATAAATACCTTTACGGTAATTATTCTGATTAACTTTTCGCTTGGGTGCTCAGGCGTTATGAATTTAAGCACAGTTCTGATCATTTTACAGCTGAAGTGGCTAGATGTAAGTAAGTTCTATGCTAACAGTTTCTTCTATCGAATTCTTTGCTTTTAAAAATTTCTTCGGGATTTTTGCTTTCTAGTCAACCTTGATCTTAAAAAATTTCTTAATTTTTGTTCTTTTATTGTCCTCTCCTCTTAATGGTAGTTTTTCTCATATTCTTTAACAATCAGTAAACCTTTGCATCCTAGTGGCTTTACTGCTACACTCGAGGTGAAAATTATAAAAAAAATAGAATTACAGAAACTATAATATTTTTAAATCAGTCACACACGAATATCAAAATTAAAAAAAGAAATAGAAACGCGTTTTGTCTGGAGATAGAACTTTGTTCTAATAATACTTTTTGACTTTTTGGTGAATTGAGTCAGATTAAGTATATCATGCTTTTTTGAGTCTTTTTTATATAATCGTTTCACCCCAAGCAAGGCAAGACTGCTACTGGTATGCAAGGGTTTACAGAGAGAGAAAAACATGGTACAGGGGATACTGAAGAATGGATGGGATTTAGGGAGGTGGATAGAATTTAGGAGATAGAGATGATAACTGACGTTGGATTTAAACTTTCGGAAATTGTAGCTAGCAGGGAAGCAAATATACGGAAAGAATGTTTCACAGACGAGATGTGCGAGAAAAGAAGCTGAGGGGTAGAACTGACGTTTACATTTGACTACTTTGACGGTAAAAGAGTGTCAGTTTCATGCCAATCAAGTAGCATAAGTAAATTCATGTGGTCGGGGCACCAGGGAAATAAGCTCTTTAGAACAGAAACCGTGAAAATATTTGTAGAAAAGACAGAGGAAAGCCAAATTCCGTCGGTGAAACAGTGACAGAAGGCGAACTGCCAAGTCAGGACCCATTGCACATTTTCGGTTGGATTTTGTCGAGAACCTCGAGATGAATAGCAGAAGCACCCGGTCAGATATAGTAACAATATGCAATGTACGGACAAATGTTGATAAAGAAATACAAAAGCACCGTATACACTGGAGATGTTTAACTTTAGATTTATTTTTTGATATCCAACGTAGTTAGCCGACCTCATTCAGATTTTATAACATTTATTTTAATTTTTACAAGTTCGGTCTCCGTCGCGTCGCCGACGACAAGACGATCAAATTTCA
>JBBBDQ010001711.1:1237500-1405000 GCA_037127315.1 Ascarosepion bandense
ATTTTGGAATCCTCTTTTTGCTGATGCCAATACTTTCAGTTTTCTTGAAGTTTATGTTTAGTCCTTTCTTTTCACTTTACTTTGCTACCTTCTGTAGGAGGTCCTGTATTTTTCTTTTCCGAGTCTGCTATCAGCACTATATCCTCTGCGTATCGTATAGTTCTGGTTGTTGCCACCAATGACGAATCCTGGTAGGACTTCTAGCTCTCTCAGAATTGTTTCACTGCACATATTGAATAGATCCGGTGAGGGGACACATCCTTGTATTTTTTAGTTTTTTAATCATTTCACCCCATGCAAGGCAGTACTGCCACTGGTGCACATAGGGATACATATGAGGAGAGTGAAAGGTTGCATAAGAGGAGAGCGAAGAGAAAGAGAAACCGAAGAGAAACCAGTTAAAGGGGGTGTCAGAGGATAGGCGATAGATTACTAGTGTAAAGAGAGTTATGTGAGAGTAGAATGAAAAGGGCGAAGAACAAGACACAGGGGTGTTGGGGAAAAGGATAAGAGAATGATGGGAGTAAAGTGGATAAGAGATGGCAATTGACGTTGCATTTAAACGCTTGGGGATTGTAGCTATCAGGGAAGGGAGATTCACAGACGGAAAGTGCGAGAAAAGAAACTGATGGAGTAGAAGCGTCGGTTGCATTTGGTTGTTTTGACTGTAAAAGTGTGGGACCTTGTTTCCAGTCTGGTTGCTCGTGTAAATTCTTGTAGAGGGACACCAGAGAGTTCGTCGAAGCAGAAGCCATGAAAATATTTGTAGAAGAGACAGAGGGAAGTCATATCCCGTCGATGGGAAAAAGGCTGGAGTGGAGCTGCCAGGTTGGGATCGATTAGATTCTCCTCTGGATCCTGTTGAGAACCCCGAGATGGATATCAGCGGCGCCCGACCAGATATGACAACAGTATTGAATGCATGGGAAGATGGTTGATTTATATATGTTCAAGATGGACGCAGCTGAGAACTTCCTGGCCCGACTCTGTGATCCAACCTTCCTAGCAGCAGATTTAGCTATTGATACAATGTAGTCGTTCTAATTAACGTCGGCTGAGAAGGTGAGGCCGAGGAGGCGCAGTGTATTGCTTTCGAGGAGACTAGCTTGATCCATGCTGATGAGAGGGGGCAAGTGAAACTGTCTATGGTGGTTGACAGCGGCTTCGTTTTGGAAGCATTAAAATTTACAAGCCATTTCTCACTCCAGTCCACCACAGATTGGAGGTCCTTCTTAACATCAGCAGCAAGGTTTGCTTTGTCCGCCTGACCAGATTTCTTACTGAAGCAAGAGTAAATGGTGATGTTGTCAGCGTAAATGACTACTTCGGATTTGATCACATCAAAGACATCGTTAATTAGGATAAGAAATAGCGTCGGACCTAGGATAGAGCCCTGGGGGACACCCGAGTTTGTGTGATAGAATCTGGAGGCATGCCCGTCACAAGACTATCTTCATTATGCGGTTTGATAGGAACAATTGGATCAAACCAAGCAAGCGTCCTGTGATACCATAGCCCTGTAACTTGCGCAGAAGGCCAACGTGTCAAACCCAATCAAATGCTTTGGAGATATCATCATCATCATCATCATTCTGCGGCCTCGGCCGTGATTCAAAATCTTGTCAGTAGCTGAATACTTGATGCTTCGCTAGAGCTACCAAGGGTGTTTTTATCGTGACACCATCACTAGATGGGTTGCCTACCACGGCTTAAGAGAGGCCCATTCACCATCATTGAGAGAAGGATATCCCGCGCCAGTTTCCCAACCTGGTATTTTTACAACCTCGCGGTAAAAATATATAAATAATATATAATATATATTGGAGATATACAGGGCAACAGTTCTAGCTTCGCCGTTCTTATCAAGGGCCTGGTATACGTACTCGGTGATGATCGTTAGCTAATCAGCAGTAAACCTGGAAAAGCGAAATCCATACTGTCTGTCCGAAAATAATTTATGGCGGGTGAGATGTTAAACTGTTACAGCATTGATGATATCATTGAACACTTCACCGAAAATTGGTAGGAGGCTTATAGGACGATAATTAGTGGGGTCCGAGAGTTCTGAGTTCTTAAATACAGGAGGAATAGAAGAGGACTTCCAGTAAGCAGGAAAACAGGAAACGGAGAGGCAGTAATTACAGAGTTTAGAGAGGACAGAAGAGATTTCAGAGAGACATTTCTTCAAGACAATGACCTGGATTCCGACGTCACCTCTCGCTTTATGTGGGTCAAGTTTTAAAATTATGTTAGAGACCAGAGAAGAGGTTATGTAAACATTTTTTCTGCAGAGCCACATTTCTGTTGCTTCACCTCTCTTCATCTGAGATGAGATTGGACAGCATTCATTGTCATATATAGAAGAAATGATATTACATAGCAGTTAAGTACTCTTTTCTTTGTTTCTAACAATATTTTCCTGTTTCTTAATACTTCATGTTTTGGGAAGGAATCATTCGTTGATAATGGCTTCGAAAACTTTGCCAAAGATCGGAAGGAGACTGATAGGGTGGTAATTAGCGGGGTCTGAGGGTTCGCCAGTATTCTTAAATATAGGAACTACAGAGGAGGATTTCCAACAGGCAGGAAAGCAGGAAGCAGATAGGCGGAAGTTATAGAGTTTAGAGAGGACAGAGGAGAGTTCTGGGGCACATTTCTTCAGGACTACGATTGGGATTCCGTCCCTACCGCTCGCTTTGTGAGGGTCAAGTTTTGAGATTATCTATATACTCTCTATTATAATAAGACCGTTATATATATATATATTAGATACAAATGTATTAATTCTCTCCTGTCATGCTCATGTGTTTGGATTAATTTTTTTTCTTACGTCTTAATGTAAGATACTCAGTATTAGGTACATCAATATGCATGCTGCCGTCATTTTAGACGGCATATCGATATATATATATATTGCTGTCATTTTTGACGGCATGAACCCACTTTTTATAACTTGAAACTATTTTGTCATGTCGTAACTACTGCCTACTTACAAGCTCGCGAATTGGACAAAGCTTTAGTTATTCGATTGCAGAGCTTCTTTCTGGATCTAAGTTTTCCAATCAATTTATTCTGCAAAAATTTAAATGCAATGTCAATTACTATCTACTATTCCACTGATTACTCTCTCTCTTTTTTTCTCCTTAGCAATGTTTTGTTTTAAACTCTTCCATACCTAGTAAAACTCTGTGTCTCAGTGGCTTTACTGCCTTGCACGTTTGAAAATGTTATTTTTTTTACAATAAAAGTTTAAGCTAATTCGACAGCATCATATTATTTATACATTTATGCGATCTCCATTGGGTAAACAGATTGACGAGCCAAATAACTAACCATTAAAATCCAAATGAATAAAGCTCGTAGCAAAATAAGAACGGAAATTGCATATGAACAGTATAAGTCAGTTAAGTGCCATACGTGATACTTCCTTAGACGATCATGTCTCTTTTGATTCATGACTGACTAAGCAGAAAATATTTCCCGCAGTAGGGTACCGTTTTTTTTCTGCGGTAGATTAGTCACCAACCAAGGCTATAAGACCCAATCTATCTTGCTATTCAACCCAAAGCTAGAAAGAATGGGAGATACTTGTACGTATTCTAAAGGTATTTTCGCGTAAGTGACTATAACGAACTCGACTGGAATTCGAACTCAGCTTCCTGATTTCTTCTTCCGGTCTGATATCCATTACACAACAACGCTTATTCAAGAACAGCATAGCTTTGTTTAAAATACTATAACAAAAAATATTATTTTCATTGTCCGGATTCTTTCTAATGAATACAAATCTATGTGTATATTTCATTAATTATGAAAAGACACTTTAAGAAGTGCCACACGTAAAACTACTTGAAATACTACGCGAAGTAATCAAGTAATCCGAAATCTCTACCAGGAACAAACAGCGTGCATACGGATAAAGAAGGTATTGAAAAATGTAGAAAAAGAGTAAGGCAAACATAAGTGTTATTAAGTTGAGTCACAAATATATTTTTTTTTATTTACGAAACTTGATTCTCAAAAAATAAGTACAATTACATTTTATTCAGTTATATTTGCAATGGCTTTGTTGAAACTTATCAGGAAGTTCTTCCATATCTTTATTGTAGAATTTTTAGATTCTGATGGGAAACACTATTCGAAGAACTATTCAATCAGGTTTTCACTATAGAAAGTTTTCCTCATCAAAGCGTTTTTCCTTGATTCAGAAAGGTAGTAATAAGTTGGGGCAAGGTCAGGTGAATATAGTGGGTGGACTAGATCAGTTGAATATGGTGGGTGTGTCAGGTCAGTTGAATATGGTGGGTGGACTAGGTCAGTTGAATATCGGTTGTGGGCTAGGCCAGGTGAATATGGTGGGTGAACTAGGTCAGATGAATATCATGGTTGGGCTAGCTAATCACGATATAATTATTAGTTTCAGTCATAAATAATTCCCGTTTTAATTTATCAACTTTATTATTCGAAAAATACATTACAATGCACTTTATTCAAGGTAACCAAAAAAGTTCTGTACGTTTTGTGATTAGTCATTGAATGAAGTCGAAATATATACTAAATGTGTGTAGCAATTGTTTTCGAATTCGGACAGCTGAAAGTAGGAACATCAGACGTTTTAAAAAACATGCGCACCGTGTTCGGCCATCAGTTATAAGCCGGATAGCTGTGAGAAGGATGGAAGTGTCTTGAGATTTCGTTCGGGGCTGTTTGCTTTACGACTTCAAAGTGGGCTTGTCAGCAGCTGCATAATGTCGCCGCATATGTCAAGCGTTTGGGGATAGTGCTGTGAATGAACGTACTGCAAGGCGTTGGTTTTGAAAATTCAAGTCGGGAGATTTGTCTCTCCATGATGAGCCTCGCAGTAGACGACCACAGATATTGAATGACGGAATCCTGAAGGCGGCCATTGAAGAGGACAGTAGTCTAACGTGTGGTGAAGTTGCAAGACAGTTCAACGTTTTTGATGAAACAGTTAGACTTCACCTGCACCGCCTAGGTAAGACGTACAAACTGAGCAAGTGGGTTCCTCAAACGCTGTTGGAGGTCCACAAGGGACAACGAGTTACAGCCTGCGTATCGCTGCTTTCTCGCACCCTTATTCAATCGAGTGCTTATCATTGATGAAAAGTGGGTTCTGTACGAAATTCTTAAGCGTTCCAGACATTGGTTGTCTCCTCAGAATGCTGTCCCTTACACCATAAGACCGCCTATGCACCCACGCAAGATTATACTTTGTGTCTGGTGGACAGGTCGTCAAGTGGTTCATTATGAATTGCTACCAACGGGTCAAACGGTCACTGGGGACCTATACTCGCAGCAAATGAAACGTATGCAACAGGTATTGCGCCAGAAAGAGCCAGCACTGGTGAATCGCAAAGGTGTGCTTTTCCTCCATGACAACGCCAGACCGCTTGTCGCGCGAGTGGTCAGAGATACCATACAGCAATTTGGGTGGGAGACTTTGTGCCATCCACCTTATTCACCTGACCTTTCGCCATCCGATTACCACTTCTTCCACACCCTGGATAATCATCTTCGTGGGAAATCCTTCACCAATGAAGCAGACTTGTGCAAAGCACTCACGGGCTTCTTTGCGTCACCCCCCTCCCGAGTTCTACCGCAAGAGCATTGAACAGCTGGAGATACGTTGGCAGAAGGTGCTGGATGCCGATGACGATTACTTCGAAGACTAAATATGTTGCACATAGTTTGAAGCGTTTTCTTTTTTTCTTTAGAAACAGCCAACTTTTTTGGTTACCGTGTACATTCGCCATTATTTGTAATGACTTGTTGACAAGGGTTACTTTGAAAACATTTGAGTAAAATTTCGCAGATTTTGACGGGCAAAATGTTTTCGACGAACTTTTGAATCCAGTTTTCATTAGAGAATTTTTCTCCATCAAAGCGTTTAGCAACAATCAAGAAACGTAATAATCAGTTGGTGCAAGGTCCTGGTGATTACGGTGGGTAAGGTAGACCAGACCTATCAAGTTCCAAAAATATTTTCCTATACTATTCTTACTGTATTCGGCTTTGCATTTTCATGAAAGAGAACAGTATTTCTAATTTAATCTACCGTGTACGCTGCTATTGTCGTGCAAGAATGCAGTCGAAAGTTATTTTTAATTACCACGTATGATTAGTAGTAAGTATGATGCATTCGTTCTTACAGTTGGTTTCCCAAAACGAAAATTATTTATGACTCTACCTAATATTTTGACCTGTACAGCGAGATGAGAAACAATAGAACTAAAATTCTTGCCTGGATTTATTAACTGCAGAAAAACGATTAACAACGTAACATACACAGATGACACTGTGTTTATGGCAATAAAGAAAAATAACAAGAAAGTGTTAGCTAGTAACAACACTTAACTAGCTTAAATAAGTACTGTAAAAATAAGATCTCAAACTAGTAACAACAGAAGAGAGACAACATGGTTGTCAGTAAAAGAGACAGTCTAATGTCTGACATCTTTGGGACATCAGTATCAAGCAAGTAAAGATAGCTTACAACTTGGGCCCTGTAGTAACAAGATGTGCATTGTGGTGCAATTGATATAGTCTCAGAACTAGAAATCGAAGAGCCGAGTTCAAATTCCATTTGAATTCCTTGCATTCACTTAAGCGAAAATACCATTGTGAAAGGTGTTAATACATCGCTTCTTCCTCCAGCTATGGGTTAAATAACAGAACAGATTGGGTTCTATAATCTTGACTAGCAACAAGTCTGCCACAGAAAGTAATAGCACCCTACTGCATGAAAATATTCAACCCAGTCATATTCTTATCTCTTATCCACTTGACTCCAGTCCTTCTCTCAACCTTTCCTCATCACCACGTTTATTTTGTTCTTTTCCTTTTTCACTCTATCCTCACAACTGTCTTCACACTGGTATTCCCATCCTTCTCTTGCCCTTTCTCCGACATCCTCTGTAACTGGTTCATCTTTCTCTTCGCTCTCCTCCTACTTGAACTTTCACTCTTCTCTTATGTACGCCCCTGCGCATCAGTGGCAATACCGCCTTACTTGGGGTGAAACGATTAAAAAATGTCTATTTCGGGAACGGATCGCCCCAGCTTATCTTACGTATGGTACTTAACTGATGACGGAAATTGTGACGCAGTAATCCGAAGGCGTGTAGGAATAGCGAAAGATGCTTTTCAGAAACTAAGTAAACTATTAAACGATAAGAAAATGTCATGAGAAACAAAGAAAAAGCCACCGAACTGCGATGGAATATCCTATTTAATATTGCAGTAAACGTTGGCCAATTTCCTCACAGATGATGAAGAAACCTGAACTGATAGAGATGTGTTTACCGGTCAATACTCACAACGAGTAAAGATTTGCGGTGATATATATATATATATGTAATTTAATCAACCTTAACCGAAGAATCTGAAGCGCATAATCTTAAAATTAATCAGAAAAATTCTTTATTGCAGAAATAATATAGGGCTTTTTTCGGAAATACCGGACCGAGCACTATTAAATTTAATGTATTTATAAGGAATAATTCAGCAGATTTACAAAGATAGAAAGGGGCGTAAGACAAGGATTTAACTTGTACAGCGAGACTATTCTGAGGATCCTAGATGTTATGCCAGGATTTGTCATCGGAGGCCACAATTTGAACAACTTAAGGTACGCAGATGATATAGTGCTGATAGCAGACACGGAAAGGAAGCTACAAAACCTCCGACAGGTGGTAGCTGAAGAGAATGACAAGAAAGGAGTACAAATAAACTGCAAGAAAACTGATTGCATGGTCATCAGAAAAAAGAGCAGCCTAAAATGCCAAATACAGGTGGGGGATACTAAAATAAAGCAGGTACAAAAATTTAAATACCTGGGATGTGTTCTAACAGAAGATGGAAAGTGTAAACAGAGGTCCGAAGGCGAAGGAGGCATTCCAGAAGCTGAGTAGAGTATAAAGACAGGAAAATTTAGCTAGAAACAAAGAAGAGAGTACTGGATTGTTATAAGATATCAGTTCTTCAATATGGCAGTGAATGCTAGACAATATCATCGAAGATGAAGGAAAAAACTTGAAGCAACTGAAATGTGGTTCTATAGTAGGAGGCTGGGTATATCATGGATTGAGCATGTGAGCAATGATGAGGTTTTGTAAAGGATGGGGACAAAAAGGAAATTAATACTGAGCATCAGGAAGAGACAGCTAAAGTTCCTGGGACATGCAATTAAAAAGGAGGGCTTGGAGAACCTGATACTAACAGGCCAGTAGAGGGAAGGAGAGACAGGGGAAAACAGTGTGCAACGTACTTGATTGTTCTGAGCAGGTGGATGGCAGAACGGAGGTTGCGTGGTGTAACAGGAGAAAGTGTGCTAAGCCACCAGGAATAGGGAGACATGGAACGCCATGATTGCCTACGTCCTAAAGAACAAGGCACGTAGAAGAAGAAGAGAACAATAACATATTAAAAGTGTCTTCTTTAAATGCTTTGGAAATAATGTACTGAATTGCTAATCCTCAATATGATGCGTTCAGTAAGGATCGAATACATTATTTAGTAATAAGGATTGACTAACTCATTCGTTGGCCATTATCCCGCGTTGAGGCACTCGAGTAAATACGAGTTGAGTTAGGATCTAACAAAAAAAGTTGAATCCCGTTAAAAAATTACAAAGGAATAGTCAAAAATAAAATGAAATTTAGAACATATGACCTCTGTGTAGGAAATGGTAAAAGCACGACATAGTTCAAGAATAGTTAATGCATTCAATATTTTAGCCCGATTTTTATCGATTTCAATATCAACACTGTCCCTCGTTTGACGCGATTACGAATGTATTACACTTAATAATATCATAGAAAGTTCAAACTTTATTTGATTATAAACCTTAAAAAATAAAATAAAAAGAAAAACAGAAAAAAGTGATTGTAATTCTGGTTAAATCGAATTCATGCACGTTACCACTTTGGTAGAATATTAAAAAACAAAAACAAACCAAGCAAAACAAGACAAAACAAAACAACAAAAAAAGAAAACCTTTAACGTGATTACGAAAAATCGTCACATGATCATTATTGTGTCTACTTCAGCGTTTCTCGTGTCACGCGATAATTGCTCCACATCACTGCAGATATTTTCAATTTGTCCTGTTTATAATCTTATTTCCACTTGTACACACACACACACACACACACACACACACGCGCACACACACACACACACACACACAAGGTTATATTCACGTCTGTATCTACATTTCCACTCACTAAATGTGCGTGTGTCTCCAGAAACCGTAGAAAAGCGGAGGTTAATGAAAAAAAAAAAAAAAAAAAAAAACGTTCGTAGGAGAGAAGGAAGTGGAAGAGTAGCGTGATTATATTTTCATTGTATTTTCAATAATCGTAATAATGTATGATACACAAAAAAATTGCAGAGACTGAAAACTGAGCAAAACTAACGCTGGAATATTGTTTAGCTGAACAAGTAGATAATGCAAAATTCAACTGATCCTGCTTTCTTTCTAATTCCCTCCTCACCTGCTTTATACATTTTCTGTCAAGCTATGCGAAATAAATCCTCACATGACGTTTATACGATACACGAATATTTAAATTTGAAATGTAAGATAGAATTAAAAATGGACGTAATAACGAAACTTGTCTACGGTTTAAAAAATATTTGACGTTGTGTCATTTCGGAAAATAGGTGAATGGGCTCCCACAAATTTTGTATTATCTGTGAATTGCCACACACTTTCTGTTACTTTTTGTAGAGGTTAGAATTTAAACTGACAGCGAACCGAGGCTAGAAAATAGTTTATGCTGCTGCTTAATCCATAGTTGGGGAAAGAAGGGATGAATTAGAAAGTGAAAATAGTAGCAAAACCAGAATTTGAACTTGACACGCCGATTCCACTTTCTACGTCGATGTGCATTACACAACTGACGATATTTCATTCTTATTAACAACCTAAACGGATCGGGTGCTCGAAGAAGAACAAATAGTTGATACTTTTTTTTATAATCCCTTTACCCCAAGCAAGGCAGCACTGCCACTGGTGCACAGGGGGTTACATAAGAGGAAAGTGATGATAAAAAGGAACAAGTTACAAGGGGTGTCAGAGAATGGGTAAGAGAAGGATGAGAACACTGGTGCGAAAAGAGCTGCATGAGAGGAGAGTGGAGTGGAAAGGGAAAAGACCATGACACAAGGGTTATCAGGGAAAGAATGCGAGTCAAAGAGATAAGAGTTGGCAATTGACATTGCATTTAAATTCTTGGAGATTATAGCTGTCAGAAAAGCAAGTATACGGAAGAGAATTCCACAGGCGGGAAGTGCGAGAAAAGAAGCTGTGGAGTAGAAGTTGCGGTTACATTTGATTGATTTTTCTGTAAAGGGTGGGATCTAGTTGCTAGTCTAGTAGCTCGGCTAAATTCATGCAGAAGGAGCAACAGGGAGCTAAGTACATTAAAGCAGAAGCTGTGAAAGTATTTGTAGAAAAGACAGAGGGAAGTCACATTACGTCGGTGAGAAAGTGACTGGAGTTGAGCTACTAGGTCGGAATCAATTACACTGCAAATTCTTTGTTGGATTTTGTCAAGAACCCCGAAATGAATAGCAGGGGCACCCGACCAGATGTGACATCTGTATTCAAGGCACGGGCGGATGATTGATTTATATATGTGCAAAATGAATTCAGGTTAGAAAGACTTCCTGGACCTACACAGTGAACTGACCTTCCTAGCAGCAGATTTAGCTATGGATTGAATGTAGTCATTCCAGTTTAGGTCGGATGAGTGAGTTAGGTTGAGGAGGCGCAGTGTATTGCTTTCAGGGAGACTAGCCTTATCCATGCTGATGCGGGTAGAAGCGATTGTCTATGGTGGTTAAAAATAGCACCTTCGTTTTGAAAGCATTAAAATTTACTAGCCATTTCTTACTCCAGTCCACCACAGATTGAGGTCTTTTTCAAGATCAGCAGCGAGTGGTGCTTTGTCAGACTCGGCAGGGTCTTATCGAGGTAAGAGTAAACAGTGGTGTGATCAGCGTAGATGCCTACTTGGGATCTTATTACATGAAGGTGATTGTTGATGAAGATAAAAAAATGCGTAGGGCCTAGAAAAGAGCCTTGGGGGACATCCGCGTTCGTATGAGAGTATCTGGAAGCATGCCCGTTCAATAGTACTTTATTACGCGATTTGACAGGAACGACTGGAGTAGACCAAACAAGCGTCCAGTTATACCATAGCCCTGTAGCTTGCGTAGAAGGCCAGCATGACAGACCCCGTTAAATGGTTTGGAGATATCTGAGGTAAAACCTCGAACTTCGCCGTTCTTATCGAGAGCCTGGTATATATACTCTGTGTTGGTCGTTAGCATATCAGCAGTAGACCTGATGAAGCGGAAACCACACTGTTTATCGGAGAAAAGGCTGTGGGCTGTGAGATGTTGAACCACTTCAGCATTTATAATAGTCTCGAACACAGAGGAGGACTTCAGGCAGGAAAGCAAGAAGCAGAGAGGCAGTAGTTGTAGAGTTTGGAGAGGACAGAGGAGAGTTCCGGGGTCCATTTCTTTAGAACAGTGATTTGGATTCCGTCACCTTCGCTCGCCTTATGGTGATCGAATCCAAATCATTGTCCTGAAGAAATGTGCTCCTGAACTCTTCTCTGTTCTCTCCAAACTATCCACAGTTTCTATCCGCAAAATCTATCTACAATCTTACCCCCAATTTTGATCTGACCTTTTCCAAAATTGGAAAAATAGAATAAAATTTAAATACAAACCTTATTGCTTCCTGAATGTATTTATGCATGTGTGCGTATATATATGTGTAGGGAAGTGTGTATATAAAAATATTACCAAAAGTTCGAGGAATTTTAATGGTTTCCTGAAAAAAAAAAAAAAAAAAAGGAAGGAAAATGGTAAAAAAAATAAATGTTCTATTACTTTTTACTGATATGATATTTCGAGAGACATAATAAATCACAAGACACGGAAAGCAATTGATTCAAAAATCGATCCCACTGTGCACGTTCTCTGATCTTTTGGATAGCAACTTGTGCTCACCCACGGATACACTCACACACATATCAGAGAAGCTTAATATTAGAATAAATGAATAACTTGAAGTTTATTTTACATTGGCAATTCCATCTAATACATTGGAATAAGTTAATAAATTAAATAAAAAAAAACAAACTCATAAACATTTTATTTAAAAAATGTACAATTTTGAGCCTTTGTCCTGAATGTTCTGTTTTTCATGTGAAAAACGTTTTGTAATCATTGTGGTTTCCCAATTTACGTTACCATGACGTTGAATCAGTGACAAAAATGATTACCATTTGATTAATTTCGATGGTCAAAAGTTCGAGATTCTGGAAATGGCTAATTTTATAAAAGCAGCCAGTTAGATATTTTTCAAGTGGCTTTCTAAGCGTTCGTTGGGTCAGCGCAACCTCTGTCTGCTTTGTATCAAGTCTGGTATACACTTCACATCGAAAGTAGGTTTACTCTATACATGTTTACATCAATGATTTAAAGTAGCTACGCCTAGTACTTGTTTATAGACAGTAGTCTAGTAGATTAAAGCGTTGATTCGTGAATTTGGTGACATAGTGGTTGTGAGTTCGATCCCTGAGTTGGGTAGTGGGAAAATACTTAAGCATAGTGAAAACGGGTGAGCAATTGCACAGTACTAAAAATAAAACAAAAACAAAACAAAAAAAAAAACAGGTGATATACCCCTAGACAGTCTACCCAAGTGGATTAAATAAAGCTTTCAGTTAAATGAATGCAAGGAATTCAACTGGAATTCGAACTCTGCTCCCCGATTAGTTGAATTTCTTGCATTCATTTACACACAAATACTCCTGGAAAAGGTATTAATACGTCTCTTCCATCCAGTTATAGGTTAAATAATAGGACAGATTGGGTTCTATAACCTTGGTCTGCAACCAGTATACCACAGAAAGCAATGGCAATGATAATCTTCTACCCAGTCATGTCTCTTTTGAGACATGATCGCCCAAAGCATATATCACTTATGGCACTTTAACTGACTTCAGTTCCGAATTCCCTGTAGGATATCCAGATCGATGTACACAACTACATCGATGAAGACAATTTCTTCTCATCCCAGAAATTCAGACATTAATCCTATTTGCATAAATACTAAAAATTACGAAGAAATATAGGATTTCAGAATTTTCACAAGTTATGATTTTCAGATAGGATGTATTTTTTCCGTGTATTATTTTCAGCTCAAACAACTGCATGAAATGTACGGGCAGTACAAGGTGTCATAAAGAATAATGTATGTGAAAGTGCAACATTGAGATTCGAAGACGCATTGGCATGTCCAAGGACGCATTTCAAATCTACCCAGATTACTGAGAAACAGAAAAATCTCATTGCCAACAAAGAAAAGAGTTCTGGATTGCTATGTGATATCTGTTCTTCTGTATGGCAGTGATTGTTGGACGAATTCCTCAAAGATGAACGAGAGGTTTGATGCAGTAGAAATGTGGTTCTACAGAAGGATGCTGAGGATATCATGGACTGAGCACGTGAGCAACAATGAGGTGTTGGAGAGGATGCAAACGATGTTCATACTGAACATCAAGAAGAGACAAATGAGATTCCTGGGATACATAATGAGGAATGAGAGCCTGGAGAATTTAATGCTCACAGGACGGATAGAAAGAAAGAGAGCGACAGGGGAAAGCAGCGCTAGAAATATTTGATAAGCTTGAGCAAATGGATGGCGGAACGGGGTTTTGCGAAGGATACCAAGGCGAAAAATATTGAGAGTAAGAAGAGACAGGTTCAAGTGGAAGTCCATGATCACCTACGTTCTGAAGGGACACGGCACATGAAGAAGAAGAAGAAGAAGAAGAAGATCCCAAGTTCACAATCCCTGCTATTTCACTTGCCACAAATCACTTAATCGTTATGATGAAGTCAGTTGAAGAGTTAATTAATTGGCAATTAATCATCTAACTGTCAGGGCCTTCTTGTGTTTCCGTGCATTGACACAGCAATACTATCGATCAAAGATTTCTTGAAATGCTCTAAGTTAATGATACTTCTATACAGCAGGTATTTTTATGAAAATTAGTGCCTATAGTTATAATTAGGTCAGCGGAAGTCAATAAGAGCCTTAAGGGGATCCCCCCCTCCCCAAAATCGATCTATCGGCTCTTATGAGTTAAGCGAAATCGAGTCATGATTAATTAAAATGAATCCACAGAAAACACGTGGCATGAGAAAACGTAACTGTATAATGAAATTCACAAAAATGTTATGAGAAAATAAATTTCTCCTACCCTGAGTGTATTTCTTATATTTATCAACCGCTAAAAATGTGGACTTTTACAAGTTCAGAATCAGTATCGATTACCAGTATTTATATTCTGGCAAATGATGGCATCTTAGTTGTTAATATCACAAAGTTTTAATCGCTGTACCCCGGGACCTTCTTCAGGAATCTGTCGATCCTGGTAAACTGTAGTCATTACTCGACAACTGAAGAAGGCCGGAGGACAAAATAGTAGAAACGATGTGATACAGAGATATCTGATATCCTTGATCTCAGAGTTCTCGCGCAGTAGTTGATTGTGAACATCACAATCTTTATGATGGGTCTATAGAATGTGCCCCACTTGAACTACATCCAGGTTTGAATTTAGAGTTGTCTTTCTCTTAGACTGGTTTATCAACGATGGCGAATAAGTTCGGTTTGCTCTGCGATTTAACTCACTAATGGATTTGCATGAAAGGAAACTTAATGTAAAGAACTGGACCGTAATACGAACACTGCTCGACGATTTCTTGTTCCGAGTCGCTACCTGCATTAATAGCAACAAAAATAAGTCTGAATGCTAATAATGTAAATAAAAAATTCAAACTTAAATTAATTATCATTTTTGGTTTTAAGTGCTTGAATATTAATTACGCTTCGTTTTTACTTGTTCATTAAGGTTCACATATATGTGCGTCGTGGTGCAGTGGATATCGTCTCGGAACGAGAAATCGGGAAGCCGAGTTCGAATTCCAGTTGAATTCCTTGCATTCACTTACGCTCAAATACCCTTGGGAAAGGTATCAATCCGTCTCTTCCCTCCAGTTATTTATAACAGGACAGATTGGGTTCTGTAGCCTTGGTCGGCAACCAGTCTACCACAGAAAGCAATGGCAACCTACTGCGGGATAATCTTCTGCCCAGTCAGTCATGTCTCTTTCGAGACATGATCACCCAAGCGTGTATCACGTATGGCCCTTAACTGACTGACTCTACGTACAACAATTGAAATCTCTAGATAATGTTTGATCAAATGACAGAAAGTGCGACATCAAAATCTGAAAACGCATTAGGATAGCGAAAGATGCCTCACAAAAACTTAGCAAAGTATATGGAAACGAGAAAACTTAATTAGGAAAAAAAAGAGTACTGTACTGTTATGCAATATCGATTTAATATCCTACAGGGTAGTGAATGCTGGACAATCTCATCACAGATGAAGTAGAGACATACGACAACAGAAAAAGAAGGATTCTGAGAATACCAGTCAATGAATAACGACGAAATTAAAAAAAAAAGTGGAAGCAATAAGAACATTTATACATGGCATCGGAGAAAGACCGTTGCAATTTCTAGGTCACGTAATGAGGATAGATGGTTTAGAAAATTTGACACTCACAGAACATAATGAAGGCAAGGTGACTGAGGGAAACAACGCACGACTTGTGTAAATGGTTATGAGAACAGGGATTAGGAAAGATAGCAAAACGACAAACTTTACTAGGAGTTACAAGGGACAGGAAGTTGTGGAGAGCCCTTGATCGTAAGCGCCTTGAAAGGAGACGATATAAGAAGAAGGAAGCAGTATCTCAATGACAATCAGATGGTACTGTAATTGTGTCATATGTAAAAAATAACACTATGATTTCGCTAAGATTTAGCGGCTGGTGTTCAAGCTTGTAAAAAAAAAATTGAATACCACTTTAATTTTGTTGCTATCTCAAGACGACTAGCATTAAATAAAAGAGTAAACTCTTTTTGTCGTGGTTGTTTAACGTTACAGCTGTGTTTTCTATAGTAATGAGTCTACTTTTTTAAATTATTTCACCCCAAGCTGGGCGGTAATGCCACTAAGAAGCAAGGGGGTTATTGGGAAGGAGAGAGTATGAGAAGAAGTCAGTGAGGAGAAATGAGATTCAAGGAAGAAAGCAGTTGGCGTTGGGTTTAAATTTTTGAATTTTCTTTGTATATGGCAGGAAGACAAGAAATCGGAAGGGAGTTTCACAGGCGAGAAGTGCGAGAAAAGAAATTATTAGAACAGAACTGGCGGTTGCATCTGGGCATTTTAACGGTAAAACGGTGAGACATAGCTGCTAATCTAGTAGACCCAGATCAGATATGGCAGCAACATTCAATGAATGGTAGATTTATAAATGTGCAAGATGGATTCTGAGAGATTTAATGAACATATAGACAAACTGATGAGTTGAATTCCTTGCATTCACTTACGCGCAAATACCCTTGGGAAAGGTATTAATCCGTCTATTCCCTCCAGTTATGGGTTAAATAATGGGTTCTATAGCCTTGGTCGGCAACCAGTCTACCGCAGAAAGCAATGGCAACCTACTGTGGGATAATCTTCTGCCCAGTCAGTCATGTCTCTTTCGAGACATGATCGCCCAAGCGTGTATCGCGCATGGCACTTAACTGACTGACTGATGAGAAATAAACAACATATATTTGAAGGTGAGCGGAGATTGTTTTATTGGAAATCAAATTTCATTTTTGTCTAGGTTCGAACACTGAAGAACTCACAGATGATTACCAAAAGGAAAACAAACAAAAATATCTGAGCAGTTTAGTCTGAAGTGAGAAATAATGTAAGTAATAACTACTTGCATTATTTTCATTCAGACGAATATACTTACCTTTGTTGTTATGGTGACCACATTACGGTCATTGTATCCGCTGGATTTCTTAAGGTACATCTGTTGTTCCAATTTCGATCTGAATCCTTTATTTAATCTAAGATGGTAAATTGTCCCTGTTTCGTTGTCTATATCTTGTGATGTCTCGTCTTGTCCTTTTTAGTATAAACTCAGGTATTCTGTTTCTAATGAGTCTGAGTTTGTACCACTCCAATTATTTTTTTATTTACATTTTTTACAGCTGTATGAACATCTTTATGTTTGTTGTTATTATCTCAGTGTTTTGGCTGTTGTTCCCTCCGCACTTTGCAGGTATCTGTTGATCTACATAGCCATCAGGAAATTTAAAACTGAACGCTTTATATAATTTACGGGTTTAGATTATTCTTGTTCAGCTATCCACTTCAAAAGATATTTCATGTGTTTTCTTTACTATTGCTCAGTTATAGTTAGTCCTGTTTCAACTTAATCTGTATTACCCGGCCCAGGGATTAAACTCACGATTACCATTTTATTAAATTCATGAAACGACACTTTAATTAACTAATAGATTAATAAAGAGCTTCATTCGAAATTCCGTGAAAGTTACTCAGAACTACAGACACCTGAAGAAGGCCAGTAGTGCAACGGTTGAATCGTTGTGACAACAATAGCAATGATGAAGGCATTAGTTCGAATATAAATAGTTGTTTAAGTATTACGAAGTTAGTGACTGAGTTGGGGTTTAATTTCAAAATATCTTAGAGTATAAATAAGAATTAATAAATTAAAAATAACTAAAGAAATTAAAATAAGTTGTTCAAAATAGCCGTTTTTTATGTGTATCGATTTCTTGTTAACTTCTGATAAGATTCTGGCCTGGATTTAAGAATAGAGTCAAAAAGGCATTGCATGATTGTAAAATTGTCCTTTTAGTAGATGTGATAAATTTCATAGAATTCATATTCTTACGAATATCCACGTTTTCTTTTTTTTTGTTTTTTGTTTTTCGTTTTTCTTTCTTTCTTTCTTTCTTTCTTTCTTTTTCTTTGTTCCTTTTTTATTTATTTCTTTTTCTTTTCCTTTGTTTCATTTCTTTCGTTCTTTCTTTTTCTTTTCTTTCTTTTCTTTTGTTTCTTTCTTTTTTCTTTTGTTTGTTTGTTTCTTTTTTTGTTTTTTTTCTTCCTTTCTTTGTGTCTTTTTCTTTTGTCTCTTTTTCTTTTATTTCTTTCGTTTTTCTTTTCTTTCTTTGTCTTTCATTTCCTTGCGCCTTGTGCTGCATCCAGAAAGCGTAATCTGAACTCTGGGCGCCGCCAAAAAAAGAAAATATAAAAAGAGCAGAATTAAATAGCAATTATCAGTACGTAACCGCCAGACAAAACCATTCGCCGACTAATCAAATAAAACCTCATTGCTTTCATCTGCAAGGAATGCCTGGCAACATTACTCTCCGTTCCATGTCCGTCTACGAGAGAATGAAATTTGAAGCGTAAGTTGTGTATTTCGTACGCATGACCCCCCCAGAATCTCCAGTAAGTACAGACGCAAAATAAAACGCATCATTCCAACGGGCAGTGTGAAAAAGTGCCTCGAAGCAGTCACAAGTTTCTAAGCGTTAAAGACAAAATTACCTCAATCGAATGATCTTTTGTTTCTAATTTATAATCATTAACACTTACCGTTTGGTCCTTCAAATCAAAAACGAAAGTAAAAGTAGATTTTCTCCGATTATTTTCCTTATTGTGCCTGTCGGCCTTAAGTTCGTCTGTACCGATTTGTACTTTTCGCCGATTAACATATCTCAGTTCTTATTTTGCGCACTTTCTTCTTTTCTCTTTACATTTCTCTTTTCATTTCAACTCCCGATTCATGTCTCCAGGTAAAATCTTCTAAAGCTTAGTATTTCCTCAATGTCCATCTATCTATCCTTTCGGCCTTTTAATCTATTCTATGCCTCGTATTTTCCCTTTAATTATTCCAATCTTCTTTTGGCGTTTTCAGTCAGCTTATCCACACTTTTGGGATCTATTTGTGCCGAAGCACAACCTAAGTTCAAGATTCTTAAACTTTTCTCTTTGTTTACTGAAATCTCTCTTTTCTTATCTCCGTTTGTGTCATTCTCTCCTCTTGTCGTCTTTTGTTTTTCCTTTTATGTCTATCATGTATTCGTTTTCTTATGTTTGAATGCTTATTTAACTTAGTTTCTATCTTGTAAGTCTTATATAATATAAAACACATACGATTAGATCAGCAGACAGGTATACACTGAAACATACTGAACCACTATCTATTAATCTATCTGTATATGAAAATGCATATTGACAAGCTTATAAGAAGCAGTCGTGTTGACGCAAATAGAAACCGCGACAGAGAAGAGAACAAAACAATTGATAATGTGATATCAACGGGTAAATCGCCTGATATCGAGGCAGATAACGAAACAGATCAACTTGCAGACAGTTAAGTAGGACGATAGTAAACAAAAAATAGTTAGAAAATAAACGGAGGCAGACAGAAAAATAAAAAAAATAATAGATAGATTAGTGGATACCCGTATTTAAATAGACGCCCTGTTTATTTTGAATAGTATTTATTTCGTCTATGGGCTTGAGTACTCGAGAAAACTTAAAGAAAGTGTGCCTCCCTTGCAGATCGTTTGCCACAAGTTCTACATGCACAAATCCTTCATACATACATACATACATACATACATATATACATACAGACATACATTGTGTGGCATATCAGGATTGGTATTACTATCTTTTCTGGTCGTTCTCTTTGTTTTAGCTCAGGTGCGTGGTGCAGGATGTGCGTTGTGGTGCTGTGGATATCGATTCTGAACGACAAATCGGAGAGCCGAGTTCGAATTCCAATTCTTCCCTCCAGTTATGGGTTAAATAATAGGAGAGATTTAGTTCCATAGCCTTGGCTGGCAACCAGTCTACCGTAGAAAGCAATGGCAACCTACTGCGGGATAATCTTCTGCCCAGTCAGTCATGTATTTTTCGAGACATGATCGCCCAAAGCGTGTATCACGTATGGCACTTAACTGACTGAGTGATTCGCATGATTAACGTGATCTACTATACACTATCTTTTTGCTCCTGCTTCAATTAGACACAACCTTTTCTTAGCTGGGATTGTCAATCTTAAATAGTAATGGTGAATTCTTGACGCAGTCTTTGAACTGTTTCTTTGAATCATGTTGTGGACAGGAGCAAACTGATTGTTTCCTATACAACAGCTGCAGAGAAAAGTAGACGTTACCATGCCTTTCGAAGTGACCCACCCAGCAAAGTCGATGTAGGTGAATGCGTACTAAGATGCTACCCTCATTAGCTTTCTCGAAGACTTCTGTGTTTAGAGTGTTTCTTATTTAGTGGACACTTAGAATGGATCGTAAGAAGCGCTTATGAAAGCGATTGAGTTGTTTTAGATGTTTGTATACATGCTTTATATGCTTTTGAGCTTAGTGGTACTATAAATATAGGATCAGAATGGGAAATCGGTACAGCCAAGTTCGAATTTCAGTTAAATTCCTTGCATTCACTTACGCACAAATATTATTAGGATATAGCTATTCCCCCCTCTAAATATTATCTGAATTTACATATATATATATATATATATATATATATATATATAATTATTTAGTTTTTGATCATAATTAAATTAGACCAGTACACAGTTGTATTAAAAAGTGTTCAATAAAATTGTAGAAATTTGTAAAAAGAGTTATTACATATTGTGCCACTGTTGTAAAGCTTGGCTGTTTTCACTATACTCCACGTTAAGTTTGAGTCTTTTGCATAATTTAATTTCGATTTCCACACGTGGCTAGCCATTTTTCTACAATTTTTAAAGTTTTCTAGTTTAAATGGAGACTTATGATTGTTAGTAGAAACATGGATTGCTTAATAACTCATTTACAAATAAAATATATATAATAATAAATAATCCACAAAATTATATATATATATACATATATATATATATATATATATGTGTGTGTGTGTGTGTGTGTGTGTGTGTGTGTGTGTGCGTGTGTACATGTATACTAGTTTTTGATCATTTATTTACTTATTTTAATAGCTTAAGTTATCTATTGAGCGCTTTTTGTCAGAAGCTCTGTTAGCGTGAAAATATGTTAAATTCTCGTAATTTTCCTGTATATGATTAGAAGGTAGACAGACAGACAAATCAGACAAATACTCAATGAACTTGATAAAAGAAAGTAAAAATGACAAAAATTATACAAAGTTTTCAACCATACCTAAAAGCCCTGTGAAAGAACACGATTTTTACAATTGAATCATTATTTTCCCATTTATACTGCAAAATAGTAACTTATGTAAAGCCTTTCTAGAATGTATCAGAATTTATTTTTTTCTCACTTTCATTTTGTTTTCGAGAGGCAAAACTACTATGGTACTACAACTGCTACTGCTACTGCTACTAATATTTCTAAAGTTTCATATATAAGGTTGAAAAATCTTGTCGCCTGATTGTTGTATACTCTATGCCAAGACGACGAAAACTGCAACCAAAACTTGTAAATCTTATCGCATGCAAAATGACGAAATTCTTCTCAATCAAAATGACGGGCTTTTCACGCTGGTAAAATGACGACTGTAACACGTATATAAAAATAAAGACATTCAACATTTTCTTCATTTTTTTCTTCAGATGACGTGGCTGTAGAGTAGAAGGTGGCGTCGAAGGGGTCAGCACACGCACATCTAGCCAGCTAGAGACCGCGGACTTGTTCGCTGTTCTCCCTGTGTCTTTCTCAGTCTTGGTTCCGATCTCAACTGCAGACCAAGTGACTATTAATCTGTCTCTTATACTACGATTACGTCATCTTTTAGGCACATTGTTTATAAACATTTCCAGGACCTCATTATCTAACCTTGGTCACGCTGGTTATCAAAACCATTAATTTCATTCCTTCAGTGCAATAATATTTCTTTTCTACATTATATAATTCTGTTTCTACATTTCCTGACCTGGGAAATTATGCCTGTATCCTTTAACTATGAAGAATCAAATATTTTTAAAACAATGTCAATTTTTCTTTTGCTAGCCAGCTTTTATATGTTTGCTGTTTTATAAAAATTCACTGAATTACGTGAATTTATTTAAGTGTACATTGTCAACACGTACGTTAAAATAATCAAATACTAATTTTTACGTTCTAATGCTTTTCTTCTTGACAGATTACCTGATATTGGAGTGGATGAAATTTGTTCTGATTTCAACTTTTAAAAATGAATTCAGAACAAACCCATATCAGACACAATGTGCTGTATGAATTCGGAAAGGCTTCTTCTAGAATGAAAGTGGCAAAGCATATTCGTTCTGTCTATGGAAATGCAAGTTTAAGTGTCTGGACAAGCCAATGATCGATCGGAAAATATTACTCTCGAACAATCTCCTCGATCAGCATAACAAAGTTTTGACAATATTGAACGAGAATTAGCAAAACAGTTTTATGCAAGTCACACTTTGAGCATTAGCGACCTTCGGTAACTCGGAAAAAGCTTAAAGTTGGTTAATTGATTGATTCTCAGCTTAATTAAAGGATTCCACTCTATTTGTCATTGAAGAACAGATTTGCTACCGAATGTTTTCTAAGTAGAATCATCACCAGCGATGAAAAGCGACTCTTCAATAATTATATCCAACTAAAGGCGGTAATAGTTAGAAGTCACTGAAACATGAGAATCTTTTCGGAAACCAGAACTAAATACTAATACTAAACATGTTATATTCTGTATTTAGTGGGATATGAAGTGTGTTGTCTATCATAAAGTGCAAAGCAAAAACCTTTAATGCGGAGAAGAGTTGTTGTCAGTTGAAGGCAATGTTGAAAAAGCGCCCATTAATTGTTAATCATAAAGACCTGTTACTCTTACAGGATGATGAAAGAGCACATACTACACGATTCACACAGGAAAAGACGACTTTAGTAAATTTAGATTTTTGCCCCATCTTCCTTACTGATATTGACTGCTTTTGTCTCGATGCACGAGGAATTACGACTGATTGAGAGATTAACAGTTTGCCAAATAGATTGGATTATGTTATCAATAATGAGCTAAGTGCATCAGTGTTGACCTACAAGATAAACTAACACCCACCAAGTACCGAAACGGGCCGCAAATGTCGGCGGCTGCGCTGACATCAAATAGGAAGCCAACTTAGCTCAACTTAGGATATAAACGCACAAAAACATGATAGAAATTTATATAAACGCACAGCATACGGGAGGAAAGGGAAAATATCTCAAATAATAACTCCAATAAAATTTTTTCTCAGTATCATTTCAAAACATAAAAACATGTATCAGTGTTGATCTTCAAGGTAAGCTTATAGCCACCAAGTGCCGAATCTTGCCTAAGCGGATATCGGGTTTCAATTGTCGGTAGCTGCGCTGACATCAAATAGCAAGTCAACTCAGCTCAACTTAGCATATAAACGCACAAAGCGGATGATAGAAATATATATAAACGCACAAGACGGTAAAGAAAAGAGAGAACACCTCAAATAATTGTCGGAAGGTCAAACGTTTCTTCGAATTTCTCGCGGATGTTTAACTAAAATTCGCTCGTATCTCGTATTATCAAAATCTTGCTCGTGTCTCAAGGCAAAAATTGACCGAACTCCGGTTCATATCTCTAAATACTCTTATGTCGGTGCGCTCGTATCTCAAGGCATTTCAGTAATAATAATAATAATAATAATAATAATAATAATAATAATAATATACAGAGGGCGACGGGTAAATTGTCGCCTTTCTATATTTTAAATTTCGCGCATGAGCTTTGTTTTTGATTTTGTCGACTATACAATATAGTAAAGTCAGTTGGGCACCTTCTGTGAAAAAAAGTGCACTATTGTAACATTTTACTTCGACAGAAATTTGGAAATGTTATGCTGTATTGCTTGGAATTCTCTCCGAAAGCTCCAATATCAACATTTCATAGTGTTTGGATATCAATCTGGCGACAGTGCAGAAGATTCTGAAAGAGTTGGATGAGTCTAATGGGAATCACGAAGTTACGGCAGCTCGAAAAACTCACTCTGAACGTTCTGATAAGGAAAGAACTTCCGAATTTTTGGTGAGGGCTTCAGACTTAACATGGAGGCCAACATCAAGTAACTTGAGGAGGTAGTACTGCTTTCTGGGTCAAGAGTGTGGAAGTTGGAAGACCCTATATCTGAAAACATGATTCTGTACCATGTCACACAAGCAGAAATACCCAGTCATGGCCGTCAGACAATTTCTGCGACCACATCACCCCTTACATCTGATCATCTAATTCCCCAGACTGTAAACCCCTTGATTATTATGTTTAGGGAGCAGTTGATCGAGAGACCAACATAAATCCTTGTGGCACCAAAGATGAACTGAAGGCAAAGATGTTGGTAGCATTCACCAACTTAATCAAGAAGACTGTCCAGAAGAATTGCAGAGGTTCTGAAGTTGTCTGGAGGCTGTAGTTGAAGCCAATAGTAACTTTATTGAATAAATTTACTCTTTAGTATTTCAAGATATTTTTGTTTGATTTTGGTAAATATATGTTAAAATGAGATGTCAGTGTTATTTTCACTTTTGCGTAATTTAGACAACAGTTTATCTATCGCACCCTGTATTATGATAATAAATAATAATATACTACTCGAGAGATGGAAAAGAAAAGTAAATTAAAAGTTAAAAGAAAAGCAGTAAGAATATACAAAATGGTGAATTTCAACCCGTCCAAAAGCTAAAAAGTATACAACTTACAAGCGTGTGAATCACGGAGTAGACTGTAGTTTGTCAGACGATCCGTGCTTTTTTTTTTGTTAGCTTCGCTTGCCAAGAGCAGGATGAGTGGTAGGCATGTAGGTAGTGGTGTACATATCTTTTTAAATGGATGCAATAAAATATCCTTATTCCTGACTAATGTATGTATGTATGTATGTATGTATGTATGTGTGTGTGTGTGTGTGTATGTGTGTGTGTGTGTGTGTGTGTGAAGGGGAATATGAAGTCTGTATTCTTATAATTTACACAGGCCTCTTCCCTTGTCCACTTTTTACCTACACTTAATCATCAGGCACCAGTGAATAGTATGGATATTTATGATGTTTACCAATACTTAGATATAAAACACCACCGAATGGTATAGTTATTTAGTAAGTTTACATACACTTAATTATAAGATACCACCAAATAGTATACAGTAGCGAGCATAAAGATGTTAAGAAAAAATTTAAATGTGAAATAACTTTTTATTTTAAAGCTTCATAGAATATTTTGCCAAGGAAAAAGAAGAAAATAAAGGTAACTTATATAATTCCAAAATATAAAGCTCAATAAACTTATTTTGATAGATACTCTAGGTATGTATTTAAGTTTTTAAGGCTTTGCGGGTAGTGTAACGGATATCAACGCGGAATGTAGTCGATCCTGGCTTGGCATCTCAACTTTAGTCAATTTCTCACCGACGTGACGTGGATTCCCTCTGTCTTTCCTTCCCGGTTATTGATTAAACAGCGGAGCGAAAAAGGTTCTCTAGCTCCGGCTGGAAACCTGTCTCAGAGAAGAAAAATTCTAAATTCCAAACCGTGGAGAAGGCAACGAGAAAAAACCCTGGTTCTCCGACCAAATGAATTTAAGTGTGCTACTCGGTTGGCATCTAGGTCCCACCCTTTTACCGTTGAAATAGCTAAATGCAACCGCCTCTTCTGCTCTAATAGCTTATTTTCTCGCAGTTCCTATAGAACTCCCTTTGACTTACTTGCTTCACCGATAGCTACAATTTCCAAAAATTTAAAAGCAGCGTCAATTTCCAACTTATATCTCCTTAAATCCCGTTAATGTTTTATTCTTTTTCTTAACAGCTACTGTATCCAGTACTAGTGGCGGCCCCATTTAGAGTGAAATAATTAAAAAATTAGTAGAACCGGCGAACCGAGTTTAAATTTCGGTTTAGTTTGTTGCGTTTACTTTCGTGCAAATAGTCTTAATTATTGATTAAACAGCAGGGCAGACAGCGTTCTCTGGCCCCGACTGAAAAACTGTCAGAAAAGGAAAACTCCGAATTCTAAAACGTGGAGAAGGCAACGATAACATTCTCCCCTAACTTTCCCAATTTAACGATAATAAAGCAAAGGAGTCTGTAGCGAGTCCTTATCGCCAACATCCTCAAGGGCATTAACAATATTTCGTTTCTTATGACTATCCTACAATTTAACGTTACTCCATCAATTAGTTTTCTATATGATCAACTAACTGCTTTGGATGCTTGAGACAAACTGACTGATTTTTGTCCTTTTTGACATAAGTTTTGCTTGAGTAAGTTTTGGCATCCGATCTGTACGTTGTCTATTGAAAATGAAGAAAAACAAAGGTGAAGAATTAAGGTCAACATGATGACAGACGCAATTGAGCTATTATATATATATATATATATTTTCTAAGCATATGTTGTTAAATATAAGAGACAATGAATGTCTATTATGTTTAATCATGAGCCGTTCTAAACGTCGTATTTTTGCTTTAATTTCAGTTGAAAATAAAGACAAAAATTCTCCAACATTTGGATAATTATTTATTAGTTTTCTTCTAAGCTTTCGGCTCACATGAGCCATCTTCAGAGAGGTCGTTCAAACTGAAATATTATAAAATCCACCATCACCGATGATTTTATTTTGTGTTGACATAAAACTCCGCTTGGCAACGGCAATAGTTACCAAAAATAATAAACGCAGTTCTTAAATTTGCGATGCGGTTTTATGACGTCACATTCATTGTCTCTTATATTTAACAACATATGTTTAGAAAATTACTTGCTGCCTCGATATTATATATATATATATATATATATATATATATATATATATATATAGTTTTGTTTGCGAACTTCTTGGAGTAATTTTCACGAACTAACGAGTTCAAAGTTAATAGTTTTTCAGTCAGTCGCTTCCTCACTTTAATGTCTTTTTCATTTTACGTCTAAATAACGCAGCAAGTATGAAAAAACAAAACAAAAAACAAAACAAAAAAAAACAATAAAAAACAAAAATAAAAATAAAACAAAAACAAAAAGAGGTTAGAGGGGTTCAGGATTTTCGATTATCAGTGTTTTGAATAACAAGTGTATAAAGTCTACTAAGATATGTCGACAGTTAAAAGGAAGTGAACTGAGGGGAGAAACAATGCTCTAATTCAAAGCTTTTAATTCTTTTTTCTGGAAAGAAAACTTTGAAAAATTAAATTGCCCAGAAGAAGGAAAATACACCGTTTCCGAATACGCCCGTCTACTCGTTTGTGTTTTTTCAGCATCCGCATAGCTCACCTGTGATCTATGCTGCAACTGTTTTTGGAATAAAACGCATAATCTGGCGTGATAAACAGTTTTGAACAAGACCAGTACGTTTAATTCCTTGGTGAAAATGACTTCTGACTTCGTTCTATCACAAGCATTGACGTGTTTTGAATAGTTCTGTCTCCTGTGACTTTGAGCTTTTAAAAACATTGAAGGCTTTCGAAGAGTTTTGTTAACCCAAGTTCAGTTACAATGCTTGGGTCAACTTGTACTATGGCTTTTAGGCATTTTCCAATAGTGCCACACGCTTGATTTAATCGACTCTGGTGACTTTCGAACTAGGATTTCATGTCGGACAGCTAAACACGCAGACTATTGTAATAAAAAATGACCTATTTTCATTCAATCAGTGTTATGGTGACAAAACTTAACGAAAAAATTATAAAATTCTACAGTGTTTTTTTTACATTTTAAAAAATTGTAATCGTTATCACTTAGTCTATGAGCTACATCCACTCTGGACGTAGGCAATCATGTCTTTGTACAGCTTCCATTTTTGTTGCTCGTAGCAATAATTGCTCTTTGACTTCGGCACTTTCAAAAATCAAGATTTGCAGCTGATCTCATATCTAATCTATCTCTAACAGTTCAATAGCTGAAAATGGCTTGTAACATTCAATACCTCTAAAAACAAATTAACAGCTTACTGTTATCACTGAAGAGATCTTGAGTTTTCACCAACTATGGTGACCAGTTCTACTCCCAATGAAGTTACTTCACTTGAACATTTAGTGGAATTTAAGTTCATCCCATATCTCAAGGGGAAATCATATATACGATCCATCTTAGCTGTAGAACTAAGGCATGTAGTTAATTTGCCGACATTATGTAATTAAGTGACGTGGAGTTCAATACAGTGTTTCTCGTATTTTGCTCGAAGTGTTGGAAAAATGGTTGGTTACTTGTGCTGTTCCAGAAGGTGCCTTATATGCCGTGGTTTATCCTTACAAAAGTCTGATCAGAGCCATAAATGGGGTATTGCTGTTATATCTAACTTGGAGCTGCTCATTCTCCTTTTCTTTCCGTTTCGTACAAAAGTATTTACAAGGACCCTGTGAACGATGGATAATTCTTAACGCTACAACCCGTATCCACAGCTTAAACGTCCTAAGCTTATCGCTTCTATATCGCTACTTGCATGGCAAATATTCACATCAGCTACATTCCTTAGTTCCACCAATTCAGACTTTTACAGCTAGGACCTGCCATGTCACACATTGGGTCGACATTCTACTTTCTATTGGTAAAGAGAAAGTTTCATTCACAAAGATTATTTCCGAGAATCACAACATTGTGGAACATGTTTCCTAGATCACTACAACTTTAACCTCTTTTCAACCGTTATCTATCTTAATCTTTGCTTACTTCCTACTTCTATGTCAATGCAAGAAAATAATTCAGTTATCCTTTATCTTGAGTGGCTCTTTGGTTAAAATATAGTATGTAAGATTCAAAATAATGTGTAACTTTGTAAAAGTGCCCGTTTTCTAAAAGTCTGCTAGAGACTATTGTATCTGTAGTCGCTAATATTTATCGTATGTCACTGTTTCTTTTATACTATTCAGCAGTTGTTTTTCAGGAACATTTTGATTTGCCATTTATCACTTGTGCCGAAGCGGTGGAAGATAGAGAAAATAAGCCTCTTGGAAAGAAAAACGTCATTTGGACTGAAATCTACACCTTTTATTACCCATTGTAACTATAATATTAACTAAACATCTCAAACATCAAATAATACTAATAAATCTTCGAAAACGCCCACAGAAAAAGACAGTTTTAAAATAAGCGGGATAACGCATTTCAAGGAAGTTTGTTTATGTTTCCAGTGTCAGATAAAATTATTTATTCTTATAAATATACAAGAGCTTCAATTTGGAAACATTCAAAATGATAACCTTATTTATTATTTTATGTTAAAATGTATCTGCCAATTTTGGATATATTTGAAGTATTATGCAAGATAAACAGCTTTCTCAGATACATGCCTATATTGGGATTAGAAGCATTTTATATTTTAAGAGAGATAGTGATTTTTGCTAAAGAGTATATGCAAATTGTTGTAGGATCTCCTCTTTTTTAAGATAATGGACTCGTCTTGAGTATACATATAATTCTACCATAGTGGGAAAAGTCAGAACAGTAAGAGACATCGTACGAGTACTGTAAGAGGTCCGAGAGATACTGAAGTTACACAGAGAATACCGCGTTAGAAAAATGGCGGATGAGAAAATTCTAAAGTATGTTTGGGTCGAGAGTCAGATTAGCTAGGTATAGGATAGGTACTGAAGACCAACCTGAGTTTTTTTTACCCCTTCCCCCAAACCGGCCTTGTGCCACAATTGTATTATATACGATAAATAATGAGAATACCGCGTCAGTAGTCATAATAGCTCTGAGCACCACTCAGACAGAATAGTACTACACGGACATACTAATTCCAGCACGGCTTCACTTCAAAGACTTATATATATATATATATATATATATATATATATATATATATATTCCTTACTAATCGTATTCCTGGATTACTAACCAGCGTTTCAGTTTGTATCTTTACGTTTAATATAACTTATTTTTCTATCTCAAATACCTGTTTTGTTGTTCACTATTTTCTGCAGTTCCTCACTCGGAATCCACAACATAAATGAACATATTTCTTTAAATTTTGAACATCGTTGAAATATAACCCGTTGAACTCATATCCGGATTCTGATGAAAAGGAGCGCGCAACAGAATCGGCCCAGGGATAGAACAAGAACAGTGCGGATTTGTCAAAGACACTGCAACAAGGAACACAGTATTCATGCCCATAAGAGTATAAAAAATAACAATACAAATGCAGAAGGACGTGTATCTATGTTTTATAGACGAGGCAAAGGCCTTCGACAAAGTACGCCACAAAGATTTGTTAGAGATGCTCGGCAACTTTGACATATTCGGGAAAGACATTAGAATTAATAAAGAACCAAAACTGTCAGTAAACAGCTTGCATATGGAGAGGAACTGAATTCAGCGCATATACGAAAATAGAAAGGGGTGTAAGAAAGGGGTGCACAGCAAAACAATTCTTGTAGAAACAGAAGTCCTGCCAGGATTCGTCATTGGTGGCCTCAATCTGGACAATATAAAACACGCAGATGATACAGTGCTGATAGAAAACACGGAAAGGAAAATACAAGACCTCCTGCATAAAGTAGCAAGAGAAAGAGAGGACTACATATTAAGTACATGTAATTGTTATTACAAAATCTGTGCCTTTCGGCAGGATTCGAACCTGCAAACCCTATTTACATAGGGGAAGCTACAATTTGATCTGGCAACGTCTTAGACCTCTCGACCACGAATAGCCTCCAGTCTAAACGAGGTTTTTGTAAATAGGGGTCGCAGGTTCGAATCTTGCCGAATGGCACACATTTTCGTAATAACAATTTATCGGTAGATATAAATATATAATACTGTTTAATTAAAAACAAAATATCTACTTAAGTACGAGTATCGATAAAAAATAATGTTCAAACAATTCATTTCAAATTGTCGGTTGTTTATAAGTTTCGTTAAAATTCGTTAATTTCCGTAATATATATATATATATATTACGTTAAAACATGTCAAAACTACAAACTACTACAAAGTTCTACATTTTGTTTCAATATTGAAAGAACAATGTCTCATCAGAACTATGACTCAATGTTTTTTCAATGTTGAAACAATGTACAATTTTGTAGTAGTTTGTAATTTTAACCTGTTTCTAACGCAATAATTAATAATAAATATTCATTGCTTTATTTTCATACTGAGCACTGTTTTAAATTAATGTTTTGAACCTTGTAATTATTTTCTTTATTATTCTTTATATATATATGTATATATATATATATATATATATATTAGCTATTTACTGATTTGAAATTAAACTTATATACAATGAAATATTGCGTGTACATTCATGGCTTGTTTACACACAAGAAAATTTCGGAGGAATTTTCCCAGATGTTGTGGGCCAGGGAGATATGGTATAAGCCTGAAGCTTTAAGCTTGTGAAGTGATAACAAAATCCAATTAGGATCGTTCTTTTTTAATATACGTGAAAACTTCCTCTGAGTTCAAGCAACAAAAACAAACTATACACATTTACTAATGATGAAAGCCAGTTAGCGAAACGAACAACAAGTCTTCTTATTTAAACGTCGTGTTCGTAGTATTTTTATTCTTCTGAGGCCTGCAGTTCGTATTGAAATCTCAATAACAACTAGCCTGTAAAACCTGAATCCAGTGGCAATTACGAGCGCCCGTATTTTCTTCAACATAATTCTTTAATAATGTCTTTCACGTCTTCCGACAAAATTACAGCTAAATTGAAGCCTTTCATTTTCTGTACACCTATTTTCTATTGCCTTTTAAAAAGTAAAATTTGATCGAAAATCTGACAAGCTGTCTTCACTTTATAACACGATTGGTTATAGAATGTATGTACGGTAAAAACAAAAAACAAAATGCAAACGCCCAAAATTTATTAAAAAATTTAATAATTTTTTTGTTTATTCAAATCAGTAGTTATCCTATTTACTCTCCAACAGGCAAAAACTTTTAAGTGAATTCCACTAAATAATACATTAAATCATTATTATTGCTATTTATTTACATGCATTTATTTCGTTGACTTTTGTAGCAAAAACAGTGTTAAAATAGCCAATCGAGTACCAGGTGATTTGTAAGAAAGTTACTGCTGGTGGGTGCGCCTTCTGAAACTGCATTTAGCTTTTGAAGATCTAAATGATTTAGTAAATCGAACGTTCACACAAGAAAATAAAACAGAGCTAAGTATTGAACCAAATGATCACTTACATTAAATAGAGTTCTAAGTGTGTCAAATAGAGAATGAAAGAAGGCGGGACACGAGACGGCAAAAAGACTGTGTCGATTTAATTCTATGGCAGTATGAAGCAGTCATAACCAAAGTTTCTTTCTTGTCGATTTCATTTATTTTTCATGTTCTTTTTGCTTTGTTTCTTTTTAGTTTAAAGATTTTCTGCTTCACATCGGCTAAAAAAAAAAAATAAAATAAATAAAATTTTCATAAAAAATATTTTTTCATTTTCGTCTTCACTTTCTAAGTTTTCCTTATCCACAATTCTGTTCATCGACACACACGCATACACTACCCCAGAAAGTCTTTAACTTTCTTTGTCAATGTGTAAATGAATGGAAAATGCGATCGCATATGGCATGACTTATTTTCTTTCTCAGAGATTTTCCTTTCTTTCTTTGGCAATCATCTTTCTTTCTTCGTCAATAATTTTTCTTCATCAATCATTTTTCTTTATTTATTTCTTGCTCAAATCATATTGCAAATGGGGCGTACTGAATGAATATTAACATCAATCTGTTCTTCGACACCCGGTTCGGAGGGACGCCATGTCGAACAGATCAATCAATTATTCTTCGCTTTGAAGTCACTCGTCGCTGCCAACTTCCGGCTCGAGAGCATTCACCCTTCCTTTATGTAGAGCATTAGGCTACATCGAAATTGACCGCATTCCGTCTGCGCCACTGTGCATACGCTACAGTGAATTACTGTTTTATTTATGGCAACTAAATCTCATGGCGAACAGAAGAAAGAAAAGTGAAGGCTATAAAAAGCTTTCGCTTTCGCACCGGAAGTAAGTAGCGCCCGGACTAGTCCTTATGACGTCTTGTTAGACGCGTATAATTACGTCATCAAATGATGCGATATAAGACGAGTGAAACCCGATATAGTTTTAAAAGTTATTTGTCTGACCATTTGGAAAAAAAAGTTCCCTCTGTTTGAAGTTTGAAATGGCAGTTTTTCTTTTTTTTTCTCAAAGAAATCACAGTCGAGAGTGTTACTGATCGTTTACTAAGGATTGAATATTACAATTCTTTTTAAATGCTGTAATTTGGATTTAGTTTTCGAAACGCTCAACGTTGAAAATGACAACTTTAAAACTTTTGAATTATTGTTGTCATATAAATGCTTGGGTGAGTGATGTCACGTGTCATCCTCTTTAGTCACTCAAAAAAGAAAGCTTAAAGTTAATAGCTGATGATTAAAGTTACTACTAGTGTAAAAGGATATTTTGGGAGAGGAAGAGGAGATGAGAGAACATCAGATGTTTTAACCCAAGTATTATGAATGGCACAAACAAATAAAACACAAAATTCTTACACTGGACTTTGAAATATACGACTTACGTTTTGAAATACTCTCGAACCATACAACTTGTGATATTTTCAAAACAACTTAAAATAAAAATCCTCACAACCACTTGAAACGTTTTAAAACATTCTTGAATAAAAATCATTGAATGACCCAAGATTAATGCCCTAGCCCTAACCCTGCCGAATTTATTCCGATTTCTCGTAAAAATGTCTTATCTGAAATGTATCGTAATGTAAACAAATGTAAACAGACGATGTTACGGAAAGTTCCTCAAGTTAACGAAATAGAGTTAACAACCGATAACTTAATTTATTTGCTTGAAAATTATTTTTAAATTGGATATGTCGGCTGTTAATTTCATTTTGTTAATCTCCGGAACCTTCTATAACATTGTCTGCTTTTTACGAGAAATCGGACAGTTATAGGTCTATAAGGCTTGATTTTGCTTCGTTTAGACTTTGAAATCATTCCTGGTTGAAGACACATCAGAGCAGTTGATGGGGTCACAGGTTCGAATTCTGCCGAATGAAACACATTTTCGTAACAAAATTTCTAATAAATATTCAGGCTTGTAGAGTTTTATATATATATATATATATATATATATATATATATATATATATATCCGCAAACAGATCTGTTTCGCTGTATCACAGCTCATCAGTACGGTTAGATATCCGATTGTTTTTTTTTACCCAGGATTGAAACCCGACCGAATTGGCGTCAGTCGGCGATTCTACCTCTGAGCTATGGGCGCTGTAGAAGGAGACAGACAATTTTAAGCGAGTAATATACGCCAGTAGTGAGAGTGTTCTAATTCATAACTGAATGAACGATGCGTAGATGCTTGAGTAGCTACTGTTTTGTCAAAGTCTACTATTCTTACAGAATGCTCATGCAGGGTATGAGAGCGTAATATATATATATATATATATATATATATATATACTGTTTAATTAAAAACAGAATATCTACTCAAGTAGAAGTATCCATAAAAAATAATGTTCAAACAAATTAATCATATATATATACAAATAAATACACAACGGTTTCATTATAATAGAGAAGATAAACATATATTCTTCACTCCTCGGAGACATAATTATTCCAAAAAATAACATAATGAGGCACTCTTAAAGAGCAAGCACGCAGCATAAGCTTTCATGACTGATAGTAAAGTTTTATAACTGGTAGTAAAGAGAACGGACTGAGCTGACGCTGCCTCGCTATTGTCTCTCTCTCCATAAACGTGACAGCGGGATAATATATATCTATCACGAACAATTTACACTTTCACTATAAAAATTCTGACTAGACCCATATTAACAATTTCAATTGGAGAGAAGAATAAAACAGTGGATTCATATAACAATTAGAACAATTCTGTCCCAATTTTTTAACTGAAAGAAAATATATCTATAAGAATGAAATCGTATGTGTCTTCCCCCCACAGTAAAAATATGGCAGAAAAGGAAGATAATCCGTTGGAAAATTACATTTTAGAAAACATAAGACTAAAAAATGGAATGAGAAAAAAAAAGGAAAAATCACACATTCACGGAAAACATTATCTTCTGTCGCTTATTAAGATGCTAGGGACATTGCAAAATGGAAATATTAGGAGCTAAAAAGTAAAAATATCAATAAACGTACATTATTAATTTATACTAGCTTAACAAAATCTGAATTGACGAATCTTTCAGAGGAAGATAAAACTGCTAAGCAGTTATTTCAAAGATAACTAACTCTAGGTTGGCTTCTCTTATACGATACAATGGCGCACCATTCATCTACCTTCGCAAAAGTCTGATAAAGAGAGTCTCTCTTTTTCTTTTTATTTAGATGCCAAACCTATTCAGAAATATCTAAATAGTCAGCTGTATACAGCCGCTTTTCCAGGTCAATTTTTAAAAAATGACTTTGAGTGAATGAAGTCTGTGGGTCTTGGCGAAGATCATTCTTCTTCGAACATCGTGGACTGGCGCTACACAATCACAAACGAAAAACTGTACCTGATAACTAAAAATCACATCATTTGAGGACTGCAAGCAGCATCGACAGCTAACATGGATACCACATGTAACTCGAAGGAAAAAAAACGCTAGAATCAAGATGTCGGCGTTCAACACTATTAAAAAAAAAGCTAGGAAGGAAACCATTATCACTACTGGAAAGATGGATAACAACTACTAAACTTGAGGACATTTCTCCAGAGGAATTGAAACCGAACCAGAAGACAAGAATATTGCACGGTCAGTCTACTGAAGGAGCTGGAGAGAGGACATATTTTCCACGAGCCGTTGGTCGAGTTCATGGCACCATCTAGCATAATTTCGCGCGGGATTGGGTTCACCATCAATTTGCACAGGAGGTCTCCAACACAAGTACGTAAAACATGGACGAAAACGGACCATTTTGATGAACAGATTTCGACAACATGAAAGGCTTCATTTTTAAAACGTTCTCTTTTACCACAGATTCAAGATTAATCTGTCTCAGACATACTTTATATCCATTTAAATATGGGGGAAATTCAGGAATGAAAGAGTAGTTTTAATCTAATCGAGAACAAAAGAGCCCCGAAGAAACAATAGTCGACTACCTTGGGGTGATATAAATTGATTAGCGCAGTTTGATCGTTCACTTTCTCTATTAGTATAAGATTCAGTAGTTTTGTCCGTCACGAATTTCATCTTTTATAGAAACTTCAGTCAACTCGAATCAAGAAAATCAAAGAATAGTGGCCGTATCGAGGCAGACTAAAGCTGGATTCCCTGAAAAAAAGCTTCAGTCATTTATACCCAGTCTTCATCCATCCGACGATGTGATATTGGCAATATGTCAGTTAGTAGCATTCAGGGGATATGAATGAAATTCTATGGTCTGATTCTTGTCGATAAGCAAAGAAGCTATTCCTGTCTTAGCTATAATACGCTAGTTAGCCTATGTCTCTCAATTTAGCAGCCCTATCAACTTTAGATTCGGGTTCGTATTTGCATCACTAGATTTAGTTGAAACTGTAATGGCAGCTGACTTGGCAGCTCGACTTCAGTCATTATACAGCCGCTGTGACGTGGTTTCGTTCTAACATTTCTATAAATATATTTATGATAATTGTCCTAATAAGCTTCCTTGGTACCCCTACGCCATAAATTTCAGCGTACTAGTACGTCTCACCGTTTTACGATGGAGATAAGTAGATGTAACCATAAGTTCTATTCTAATAACCTTTTTTCTCGCACTTATCGCTAGTGGAATTCTCTTCGATTTTTATGCTTCTCTACCATTTACAAGCGAATATTTAAATACAATCTCAAATATTTAAATCACCATCTTCTGTCTTGATGAATATTGTTCTTTTATTGTCCTTGAGTCACGTACTTTGCTGGAGTAATGCTGCCATATAGAGGTAGGAGCTGATCTGTGTTCACTTTCCAGTCTCCATAAATCCAAAAGAGTCTCCGCATCCTTGTGAGTGACGAATTATTTTTCAACCTACTATCCTTTTCTCACAGATGAAACGTCATTTCATGGAAAGTATTCAGGCGTACTACATTTCTTAGTTCGACCAGTTCCAACCTTGACGGCTAAGAACCGCCGTGCTGCACAAATTATAGTGAAACACTCTCATTTCTCTTTGTATTTCATTGGTGAGATTCAAGTTCCACTCGAGCAGCTTCTTCCCACGGACCACTGCTTTGTGGAACCGACTCCCAAGGGGTTTCATTCCCGATCACTACAATTTTAACCTGGATCGACCGTTATATTTCCCACATATCACCATACTGTACCTCTTACTCTGTAACACTCTACCTCGAGCCTTGTACAGAGTGTCAGTCAGTTAAGTGCCATACGTAATACAGGCGATTATGTCTCGAAATAGTCATGACTGACTGGGCAGAAGATTATCTCGCAGTAGGCTGCCATTACTTTCTGCGGTAGACTGGTCACCAGCCAAGGCTATAGAATCCAATCTGTTCTGTTATTTAACCCATAACTGGAGGGAAGTGACGGATTAATACCTTTCCCAAGGGTATTTGAGCGTAAGTAAATGCAAGGAATTCAACAGGAATTTGAACTCTGCTCCCCCGATTTGTCATTCTAAGTCGCTATCCACTGCACCACAACGCACATCCTACAGAGTGTACAACATTGTAAAAAGCTTCTATGGAATTTTCGTTCAAATGTCAATTACAAACAGTATCTAAGGCAAAAATGCACATTGATTTTCGTGGGGTCACTATATGGAATGATGGATAAAAATTATCGCCCTTGTGTTAATTGATCATGCATTTGTATACAGGTGCCCGACAATATTTTTCGGACACTTTGAAAAAAGTACTTCAAGGTGGTTACTAGTGCCAAAAACTTTTGAGATTGTAAGTACGTAGTTGAGGAGTGACCACTATTAGTGTAATCATTTTTTTTAGTTTGGCTTTGATAATTTTAGTTTTTTGTGATTTTTGCGAAAACTTGCGCGACACTATTTTCGGACATGACAAAAAATCCTATTTTATTAAGAGCTAAGTTCATGTATAGGTTGCTGTATGCAAATTTTCTGCTTGTACATTTAGTTGTCATCATTAGAATCAATTATCTGTTCTATTTTACTGGCAAAACAATTAAGTTTAATAAGGTAAAATGCATTCAAAATTTGTTTGGCACGGAAGAAGCGGGATGATAGCCTCAGCATCAGAAGGATCGCCATGGATTTGAAGCTGACGAAATTAACGGTCGAATACATGCTGAAGACAAACTCCGAGCGGAAAAAGAAGAGAGGACGGAAAAGATCAATTGGCAAGAGGACTGAAAGGAGAATGAAGAGGACTGTGACACGGATTTTGACATATGGAGAAAAAGTTATCGCAAGAAAAGTGAAGGAGAAATGTGAATTGGATGTAAACGTCCAAACAGTACAAAGAACGCTGCATAGGATTGGTTTGAAGTATGCAAAGGTTAAGAAAAAAATACACTAACAAAGAAACACAAAGGAGCAAGACTGGAGTGTGCTAAAAGGTGGTTAGCAAAGCATGTCGACTTCAAGAAGGTTATATTTACTGATAAGAAGCGTTTCAAGTTTGATGAGCCCGATGGATGGTGTACTTGGTCGAGAAGTGGTGAGTCTGCTGTACTGAACAAACGACAGATAGGAGGAGGAGGAGTTATGGTTTGGGGTATGATCTTTGCTAATGGAAATATATGGTTGGAGTCGCTGAAAGGACGACAGAACAGCAAAAGCTACAAACAGTTGCTGGACGAGAAAGCCCTACCAAGGATAAGAAGAGAGATAGGGAATGATTTCGTTCTACAGCAAGGCAATTGCAGCATCCATGTGTCAAAACACATGAAAGAATGGATGGCTAAAGTGAATATGACTACTCTGGAATGGCTTGCAAAAAGCCCAGATCTAAATTTAATAGAAAATGTTTGGGAAATGCTTGCGCAACTTGTCTATGATGGACCTGAAATAACGAAAGAGGCTCAACTATGGGAACGGATACTAGATGCCAAAAAACAACTAATAGAATCACATAGAGATGTTATTGTGCATATGTTTGATCATGATGAAGAGAGATTGATAAAAGTTATTGAGAAGAAAGGTGATATCACAGACTATTAACAGTTTTTCAACGATGTCCGAAAAATAATGTCGCGTGTGTTTTGTAAAAAATGATGAAAAATAAATATTTTTCCTTACCTAATCGATTTTCTTCCATTTTTATTACAGGTATTGTCTTTATATGTTTATGCTATTCTATTGAAGGAATTTCGCCACTCTATGGTACTCGGAAATTCGAATACTAAAGTGTCTGAAAAATATCGTCGGGCCCCTGTAGTTGATGGTTTTTTTATATGCAGCGTGTTCTTTCAGGACTTAGTCGATTATTGCTATCCAAAATTTCTGTCCTTTGTAGCTATTGACAAGTTCGTCTTTCTTCTGTCTCTTTTAATCTCTGCTCTGCCAACCATTTACACAAACTCGTTATGATCTCAGTAAGTAAAATAATGAATTGATATATTTAGCAGTACCAATGATTAATTACAAAAAAAGACTATAATTCATAGATTTTAAGGCAATATTTAAGATGTAATGTATGACTGTATATTGACAAGAAGCGAATGAGACAATTTGCTGATACTTTAAAAATATTTTTACACATTCTTTGCTGAAGTTAGTTTAAGACGATTTAATAAAATCATTGTATTTAAGTGAATTTGAAATTATTTTCTAACTTTTGTTGCTTTAGACTCGATAGGTATGCGTAAAACTTGTGACTTTCTATTAAACAAGACGAGGATATATATATATATATATATATATATATATATATATATATATATATATATATAATTGCTAAAAATACACTACGCATGAATGATCGCCTTTAAATCGTTTTCTACGGCTTATCATTCGCAAGGTTATCTAAAGCTAAAAATATTTTTAAAGTGTAAGATTTTTTGGTGAGAGGGAATATAATAATGGCTTAATTATACAAGTTTTACTAATTAATCCATAGGTAGTTAAAGAAAAGGTAGATTATACCTTTCCCAATGATATTTTCGCGTAAGTTAATATAATGAAAACCAACGGGAATTAGAACTCGGCTCTCCAATTAACAATTCCGAGCCAACAGCACATCCAAGCGTACAGTACCTGATATTCGTAAGCAGCCACACTTCTCGCCCAGATTCGACTTTGCTTAAGTTCAGTGATGCTATGGGAACCGGTGTTTCGTAGAGAACTGGCCAAGTGCTCAGCTACAGACCGACCATAAACCATACTTTGAAATATGACTGATCAAATAATTGCACATGATAAGATGGTAAAGAGATTTAAAAAGGTCTTTCTTAAATGTTTCGGCTGACTTTAAAAATCATTTTAATACGAAAGTGAATCATCATGAGTAGAGGCTTCATCTGATGTCATGAATAAAAAGATAGTACGTTGGTTTAAGGTTTCTTATTCATTTTCTTAATGTGCGTTCAGATCTTAAAGCAGCCTATTTGTAATGAAATAATTCTATTTCTTTAGGCTAAACATTTTGTCAGCCATATCTTTTATTTTGTGTTTACAAGAGATAGGTACTTCGCTTTCTACCTTTTACTGTTGCGTTCAACCTTCATGAAATTCGACTCCATGCAAATATATAACAACAATGTTGATGAATAGTTAGGTTAGACGTTAGCTTTTGGAACGGTATTCACGATTTTTGCAGTTGATTGCCCAGGGCCAGAAATCATACATTGTGAAGATATTCAATAATCCTTGTTATTAAGAAGTATATATATATATATATATATATATATATATATATATATATATATGCCCAAGAAAACTTCTGTGAATATGTATTATTCTTACATATATATATATATATAAGAATAATACATATTCACAGAAGTTTTCTTGGGTATATATATATATATATATATATATACAAATAGAAAAAAGAAAGATGTTTTGTAAAATAATGCAAATTTCATATCATATGTATGCATGTGTGTGTTTGTATATATATATATATATATATATATATACAAACACACACACATACATACATACATACATACATATGAAATTTGCATTATTTTACAAAACATCTTTATTTTTTCTATTTGTATATATATATATATATATATATATATATATATATATATATATGCATTAAAATATCCGTAAATATATATTATACATACATACATACATACATATATATATATATATATGTATGTAATATACATGCATGTATATATATATATATATATATATATATATATATATATATATAACAAAAATTTGCATTATTAAACACAAAGATAAAATATTTATTCTCTCTTTACAAAATTAACATATATACATGCACAGTTATATATATACAGAGGAACACACTGACACATATATATGATGTTTCTGTATCTATGTAATTAGAATTTACAAGATATATATATATATATATATATATATATATATATATATATATATATATATAAGTAAAGAATACCTAGTGAGACAGACAGACCTACCTAGTCTTCACCTAAACGGATCGAAGAAGAATTTGCTTCTGAATGTATTATCTTTATTGATTGTTTGTACACAACGATATGTAAATGGTATGTTTATTATTTTTGTATCGATAAAAGCAATAACTTTCACACACATAACACACATCTATCTATCTATCTATCTATCTATCTATCTATCTATCTATCTATCTATCTATCTATCTAGCTAGCTAGCTAGCTAGGTAGCTAGCTAGCTAGCAGTTTTAGCGTAAGTGCGTCAAAATTCAGTGATAAATTCCTGTAATTGGTTAATCTGCACATATACCATATGCAACTTTGCTAACTTTAAATTTATCGTATTTTTCTTATAAAAACTGCATTGTAACAAATGAAACAGAAGCAATTTTGTCAATGACAGTTATTTTGTTTCTCTAGTTTTGTGTATGTATTTTAACTCGTTCCTCCTCTCTCTGTCTCTTTCTATCTTTCTGTTTTAATCTCTCTCTCTTTCTGTCTATCTGTGTGTGTATGTATATATGTATAATATATACACGTTATGATATATGAGTATGCATATAAACCTTTCTTTATTACTAGTTTTATAACTACATTCACAGTTACGATTTGCATTTAGATTTTCAAAGATTAAAGTTGGCTGAAAGCATGGACCCGGAAGGTAGAACTGCGAGAAAAGAAACTGTTAGCATAAAATTTACTTTTATATATAGCCAGCTCAACTTTAAATTGGTGAAATCTCATGCCAGTCTAGTAAAGCATTTAAATTCAAAGAGTCAAAGAGTCAAAGAGTCTAGTTACCACAGCGAGCAGTTCATCTGAAAAATTACCGTTAAATCATTTATAGAAAAGACACAGGGAGAGTGCCTTACAGTAGTGTGAAAGTGATTGAAGAACAAAACCTATTATATTGATAATTCTTAATTTTGAATTCAACAAGATAAATAGTACGAGCACTAGACCCTATCCGGTAATAATATCTAAGCATGGACGCATGGCAGACTTCCCAAGTACTTTCAATATCCTTCTGAGATCATCAGGGGTGTAAGTTGTGATAAAAATTACTGCAAACCTGTATTGCTAAAAATTACTGTAATTTTTTTCTTCTTGCTTTGAATGTATCGGTTAGCAATTATGCTTATCGTTCATTAGACGTTAAAATTATACCCTATAGAATTTGTTATGTTGTAATCTCATGGTCATACACGTATTAAAACATGAAAAATGTTCTTTTTATAAACATTTAAGAACATTACTACAGTATTCACAGCTGATTATATTAATTGACGGCTTAAGTTTTTTTAATATTGCCTCAAGGATCTGTAGTTAGCTTTTGTCGTTTTCTTGGTGTAGGATAATGTGTTATCGACCATTATTTTTTATATTGTGAATGTAGACAAGAATGTTGTTGTAGATATCTAGAAATAAACGAATGATCAGGCGGGTGTAAGGTAAGATATCTTTGAAATATAGTTGTTGTAAAATTATGCCTGTATATACTTTTTCTCAGACAAAAATCAAATCATTCAACCACGGAAGAGGTTGAATATATTCTTAAGTCCGACATTGAGTGAATCTACGCAGATTTCAAGCTTCACAACTAATTCAGTTGTCGACCTAATTTCAACCAGCTTACAAATATAGATAGGACACCTCTTAACTACATTTTGAAAACAAAAAAGAATTTTGGTTCAGTAGAAAAAGTTACATCAAAATATGTGAAGTCAGAAATGGGAGACTAACTAAATATGTACATAAATGAGTGACAAATGCTTCTAATAATAAATATTCTTCTATATATTTTTTTCTGTTTAATATTTTTGCATGCGATTTTCAACATTTAAATTCTGATGATATCCTTTATCATTTTTGTAAATCAAACTTTGCTGATCACTTATTTTATCATCATCAGAATCGATTATCAGAATTAGTTATAAATAATCAATATTTAATTATTTTTTGATCAATTGCAGTTTTTTAAAATATTTTTGAATGCGGTTTTCAGTATTAAATTTATATTAAATTAATAGCAATGACTAAAAAATAATGGATTAGATGGAAAAATGCGTGCATGAAAAGTAGTATTGTTAAGATTATAATAAACCTGGAAAAGTAAAGGAAAATATATTCTAGTGAAGTAAAAAAATAAGAAATTTCTTACTTAAAATATTGCAGCTAAAAATAAAATTTGAATCAATAATTCAAATCTTATTTTAAAAATTTTCTTAGATATTTTAACAATTTAAAAAAAATATGAATTTTTTGTTATTTTAATACAGTTCAGTTAATTCATTTAATTAGCTAGTTTTTCTATGTAATTTTAATTTCTAAGTTTTTCACAGTTTTGATCTTTTAATCTTATTCTACATAACTACAGACTTAATTCATTAACTTCTCTAATTAAACAATTTTACACTTTATTAAAATAAAAAAATTAAAAAATAATTTTCTATATTCAAATTTTATTTTTAGCTGCAATATCTTAAGTAAGAAATTTTTATTTTTACATCAGTAGAATATCTTGTCATTTACTTTTCCAGTTTTAATAACTTGCCCTGTTCTTTTCCAGGGTATATGAAGATATATACTCAAAAAGCGAACATATATATCCTTATCTCAGAGGTATTTTTTGTCTAAACACAGACAGACAGACACACACACGCGCACACACATATGTGTATGTGTGTTCATTTTAAATAAAGGGACTGTTCCACTGTCTTAACAGTTTCTTATAAATATTAATATTTAAATTTTACAACGGTCATTTTTCAGTACTTGTCTGACGATTGCCACATGTATGACAAACGGTGAGGAACAAAATATACATTGATTAGTAGTAATATAACTTTAGTTCACTTATTTTACATCAGACATATATATATATATATATATATATATATATATATGTGTGTGTGTGTGTGTGTGTGTGTGTGTGTGTGTGTGTGTTCAATTTGCTTTGTCACTAGTTAAAAAGCTTGCATATTTCTTTTGCTTACGTTTCTTTTCATGAATGTAATGGTGGACAGAAAACATCAGTTGTGATGTTGTATATACTGATCTGAACTTTAATAGAAAATTACTTCGCTCCCCATTGTTGTCAGCATAAGTTGCATTTGCCGTGCCACGCATGCGCACTCGATCATGCGCTCACGGACATCTACGTTAAGTAAATCAACGAAACACGTCGAAATACACCCATGCATCCAGACAAACGTAAGTAAAAGCGCGCGAAAACGTGCGAAGCTAACTTTTCTGAAATTTGCAGACATTTTTACGCCGATGCAGGATACAGACGCACTTATTTACAGAATGTCGAAAACTCAGCCTTTCTTTTGAGTCTAACCACACGGCTATACACATTCATGTTAACGATACTAATACATGCTTTGTTAAAGATACTAATACATGCTTATACGAACAGAAGCTTGTAAATACGAACATAGACTCTTTCAAATATTCAGATGCACACACAAAACACATACATATGTTTCAAGTGATAAACATACAAAGACATATATTTTCACGTGTACAGTCATAAACACATACAGACAAACAAGCAAGATGACGCACTCTAGATATGGATATGCTCTTATGTACTGGGTGCGATGAATAAATTGTTGCTATTTTATATTTTTAATTTCGTACACATGCGTTGTTTTTGTTGATTTTGTCGATTGTCATGTAAAGTGGGGTCAGTTGGGCAACGTCTGTGAGAAAAAGAACACTATGACGCTATTCACTCTGCCAGAAATTGTTTAGAACTACTAAGGTTAGATTGTTGTGAAGAGCCATGATCCCTCAGATACGGAAAGAACTCGATACTTAGAAGAAGGTGAAGAAGAAATGTTTAATCTTTTGCAAAAAATGATTTCCGATATTTTACAAAGAGTAAATAATAGTTCTTACATGTTTGCTACATTTTTTGTAATCATTTCACCCCAAGCAAGGCATTCCATTGCCACTATTGCGCATGGGGCTGCATAGGGGAAGGTAAAGAGGAGGAGTGGTTAGGTGTAGGAAATATCAGAAGGAAGGTGTTAGATGAGCAAGGATACCGAGGATGAGGGATCGGCAGATGGGAAGAGTGTTTGAAAGAATGGGAGCGAGTTAGTGTGTTAGGTGTCTTACATTTAAACTCCTGGAGATTGTAGCCGTCGGGGAAGCAATCATGTGGAAGGGAATTCCACAGTCGGGAAGTGCGAGAAAAGAAACTGTTGGAGTAGAAGTTGCAGTTGCATTTTATCGGTTTCACTGTAAAAGGGTGGGATCTAGTTGCTAATCTAGTTTCTCGTGCAAATTCGTGTCTAGGGGGCAGCAGTGATCCAAGTTCATTAGAGCAGAAGCCGTGAAAGTATTTATAGAAGAGACACAGGGAAGCCACGTCATTGTAATTCTGAAGAAGAAGAAGAAGAAGAGGAGGAGGAGAAGGAGGAAGAAGAGCCATGAATGAATTTTGATAAATGTTGGAATCCCTTGGGATAAAAACATAGTGAGGGCCGAGGAAGCGAAAATAAAGATACTGGCATGTTAAATCAGATGCATCAGCCCAAATTGTTTCTGTTGTAGTTGGTGCAATAGAGATTGTCTCTAGGACATTTTCTGCTTTTTAAGACAACTTTGGGATACCTGGTATCATTCAGAGTACACAAAGGTTAGTGTTACTGAGAAAACGTCAAATGCTAAGGAAATTTTGTCTGTAACCTGCGAGTAGATACTGTGGCATGAACTTCATCCGGCCGAAACATTTAAAAATCGGATTTAATAATAATAGTGTACGAATTTCTGTCAGTATTGTCAATGTATATACAGGCATAAATAATTGATTGTTTGATTCATAGTTTCTCATGTTTATCAAACCTTTATATGTTATTTAAATCTAGAAAATAGTTTTAGTTTGTAAGAATTTTTGTTCATAAAATAATGATTTAGTAATATAATTCTAACTCATTAACCCATCGCTGGGGAAGTGGATTAATACATTTCCTAAGGATATTTGCACATAAGTTCTTGTAGATTTGTTACTTTGTTGGTGTGGAATTTTGCCATGAAGTGTATTTTGCGCTGTAAGTCGTTGTAAGATCTGAAAAAAAATGGGTATTGTTTTAAAATGTCAAATAAGTGAAAAATACACGTGTGAATCTAGAGTTTTATTATGACTAGCGGGGTCAAGAAGGGTCAACACTTGAAAAAAATGCACCGGAAGTTAGCTGACTTCACTGAGAGAGTCAGTGAGTTTCGAGTTTAATTTTTAGTAGTAATTGCGAGTTGGATTTCATCGGTTGCTGAGATCAGTTTGGTTTTGTCAGTTGAAGAAAAAGAGCCGGTCTTTTAGGCTAGTCCGTCTAGAATGAGTGCATGCTGACAACTCAAATCAAAGATCTATTCCACTTCACGGCAAGTAACCGCCTTGTTAAAAAGAGAGACAATAAAATATAATGGTATATTTTATACACAAGCGTTGATGTCAGTCATTTTGAAGCAGAAGAGCAAATCACATTGGACTCAGCATTATTATTATTATTATCAGCGAAGAAGCAGCAGTTTGCGAAATCTGCTGCTATGAAAGTGGGCTCCCTGTGCAGGGCCCGGAAATTTTTCCCACCTGAAACTATTCTGCACATATACAAATCTACCATCCGCCCGTGTATTGAATATTGCTGCCATATCTGGTCGGGTGCCCCTGCTGCTCTCCTTGGGCTTCTTGACAAAATACAAAGGAGGATCTGTAACGTGGTTGATACTGACTTGGCAGACCGGCTGCAGCCGCTCTCACACCGGCGTGATGTAACTTCCCTGTGCCTCTTCTACAAGTACTTTCATGGCTTCTGCTCCGATGAGCTTAGATCACTGGTGCCGCCTAAGCACGAATTTACACGAGATACTAGATTAGCAACTAGGTCCCACCCTTTTACAGTTAAACAAATAAGATGTAACCGTAAATTCTACTCCAACAGCTTCTTTTCTCGCGCTTCCCGCCTGTGGAACTCCCTCCCACAAGTCTGCTTTCCCGACAGTTACAATCTCCAGGTGTTTAAATGTAGGGTCAATAGACACCTCCTATCACACTAACTCCCAACTATTCTCACAACACTCTCATCTACCCAACCCTCATTCTCGGTATCCTCACCCGCCTATCACCCACCCTCTGTTATTTCCTATATTTAATCAGCCTTTCTCCACTCTACGTAGCCCCCTGCACAGTAGTGGCAGTGACATGCCTTGCTCGGGGTGAAATGCTTATAAAAAAAAACAAAAACAAAAAAAACGAATTGTTAAGCGTTTATGGTATCGATGTTTATAAGAAAAAAGCGGTTTGTCACCGGCGTTTTGATTCAAGAAGAATATACAAGAGAGGGTATATAACATTAGGTCCCCGTTGAATGGGTTGAAGTTGTTTACGGAGAAGTTTATTTTCATCGATATTTTGAGGAGCAGAGATTATGAAATTTGAAGTGTAATAATCGTCGTCATTGCGGCAGTGTTGATTCCCAGATGCGTCAAATCGACGTTTTAATTTTCGTCATCGTGGGTTCTAGCATTGTTTTCGCATCAGGAATATATACCTGACGAAAAAGGGTGACTATAGCGAGAGATATTAGAATTGGAACTCTACGGTTAACAATTCAGTGGCATTATTCATTACACCACCCGCACATCCAAGCTTACAGCATATGGTATTCCTATGCGGTCAACCATTTAGACCCGAAAATTCCGTCTTTAAATTCTATCCCTTCGTGCTTCTGTGTTTTAAAAAGCCTACCAATATACAATAAATATTAGTCGTATTGACAATATTTTTACTATTTTGTTGTTTTTTATTTCTCGGGGTTTATTAACATATCTATCTATCTATCTATCTATCTATCTATCTATCTATCTATCTATCTATCTATCTATCTTATTCTGTTCATTATCATATCTATCTATCTATCTATCTATCTATCTATCTATCTATCTATCTATCTATCTATCTGATTGTGCCCAGTATCTATCTATCTATCTATCTATCTATCTATCTATCTATCTATCTATCTATCTATCTATCTATCTATCTTATTCTGTTCATTATCTATCTATCTATCTATCTATCTATCTATCTATCTATCTAAATAAATAAATAAATAAATAAATATACATATCCTATGCTTTAGGCACGACTGTGAGTTTTATGCATTACATCAATCTTTGGGTGCCTAAAACGTAGGATAATATGTATATTAATTAATATATATTTTTGCTTTGGTATACAACATTGAGTACTCTTCCATTTACACCTGATAAATATTTATATGTTGATGTTTATTACACGCGTATACGCATATATATATATACCCTTATTTACCTCCTCACTCACACTCACACACACACACACACACACACACACACACACACACACACACACACACACACACACACATATATATATATATAGTCATCTGCAGACAGATCTGTTTCGCCGTATCACAGCTCATCATTGCCTTAAACCCAGTATTGAAACCCGACTAAATTGGCGATTCTACTTCTGAGCTTCAGTAGAAGAAGGCAGACTTTTTAGCGTGTGATATACCATGTATTCATATGCCAGTAGTGAGAGTGTTCTAATTCATTACTAAATGAACGACGCGTAGATGTTAGAGTAGCTACTGCTTTTTTAAGAGTGCTCAATCAGAGTGCTCAATCAGCGTAAATAGTCATCCACAGACAGATCTGTTTCGCTGTATCATCAGTACGGTTGGACATCTAATTAACCCAGGATTGAAACTCAACCGAATTGGCGTCAGTCGGTGATTCTACCTCTGAGCTATGGGCGTTCGGTAGAAGAAGGCAAACTTTTTAGCGTGTGATATACCGTGTATTCATATGCTAGTAGTAAGAGTGTTCTAATTTATTAGAGTGTTCTAATTTATTATGAATGAACTATAAATCTTATGCACGTTTCTACAGGATTTCAAGTACACTTTCTTTTGTTATATTATTCAGTCATTTTCATCCTGTACAATGCAAAAACACACGTATCAAGACATGATATTTTTCCTTTCTCGTTCTCTTTCTAAAAACCGCAATAACTTTCACCACCGGGTCCCACGTATTTTTTCTCGATCAGTAACAATATATCAATTTGTCATGTTGAAATGTCCGCAGACAGGCAAAGTCTATGAAAGCTGAAACATTTTTTCATCATTTTTCTCTTTCTTTACTAAAAGAAGACTAAACTGGTACGTTAGCCAAACAAAATTCTGTGCCTACTTGCATTTGTACGGATTGATTCGGGCAACGGTGGGGTGGGTAAACATTGCATTTTAGAGATACAAATACATATGTTTCACTTGGTAAATTGACAAGTAATCATTCAGCCGACTGACCGGTACGGATTAGTAAGCACTCATAACTAATGAAAAAAAAAAGAGAGAGAGAGAGAGATAGATAGATAGATAGATAGATAGATAGAGAGAGAGAGAGAGAGAGAGAGAGAGAGAGAGAGAGAGAGTAAGGGGCGAGATAAGGGAAGGCAGAAGAATCTGTATAAATGACTGGGATTTGGTGTGATTAAGCGGTTGGTTGCATATCGTATTCATTCGCTTTTCATTCGGACCGTTTGTTTTCTATGTCTGCCAATGATCTGACACTTCATGGTTCTCACTAACCGTCTGTGTCCCTTTATTCGTTTGCACTTTTTATGTCATTTTACTGGGTATAACTATCCAATATTATTTCTGACTCCATATTATCTATCTATCTATCTATCTATCTATCTATCTATCTATCTATCTATCTATCTATCTATCTAAATTTTGCATAGTTGCTGGATAAGGTACTCAGGCAGGAGCCTAAGTATAGACTATGATTTTGAATGCTGATTTTTTCAAGCAGTCAAGGCGTAAATATCTATTGAAAGTCTTACTTGGTGGCTACGGTAGTTGCGTATTTCTCAATGTGTGCACACTAAAGTCAAAACCATTTCATCCCTATAGTAGCCAGTACGTGTGTCTGCTTGTGAAATTTGCAAAATATATATATCTATCATTCAATCTATTTTCAATGTTATTTTTAAATACTACTTTGAAAATAAGCATTTGTTTTTTAACGTACCCACCCTTTAAAGAATATTTGAATAAATTAACAAGTACTCTTTTTAGCTATTAAATGATATATTGAAACCTACGAGCAACATTAATACAGTTTTATATTTTCAGAAAATTTAGCTCCATGGATCACAAACATATTTCAGCAAAATCCAGCAAGCGAAGTAGAATAACAATACAAACTGAAATACAAATTGAAGAAAACCCAACGCCTGGGGCGCCCATGAAATTAGACTCACTTATTTTAGGTCCATGAATATATGTGATTCAACATATTGAATATTTACCCTATTTTTTTTATTTATCAAGAAGCCTTAAGTTGATGATTTGATTGGTGATAATAATATTTGAATTATTTTCTTCTATTTTAAGAAAAATCAAGAATAAATATATTTTCTTAAAATGGTTTTTAAATATTACACACATCTTTAAACTAAGGATAACTGGCCCAGTAGATAAAAGCATTGGTTAGATCCAGTGACTTGACCCAAAGAGTTGTGAGTTCGATACCTGGCTACAGCATTATTGAATGTGTCGAAAGATGGGTCTAATGGTTCACAGAAAATACAAAATAGTAGCCAACACCGACTTTCCAGAACATCCACGAAGAAGTGACAAGAAGTATTCGTTTGTATTACTGTAATATATATCCAAGTGCCGACCTTGAGAGCGGTCATCTTCTAGTTTTATGTCACCTCAGAATAAAAACAACGAAATTAAAGAAGACCAAAGCAGCGATGAACTGCAATACGACCGACTACCGATTTACAAGCATATAGATGTATAGTGACAGAATTTAAGTAAATATAATAACCAGGTGCTGTAAGCTTGAATGTGCGAGTGGTGCAATTGCTAATGTTTCCGAATTGGAAATCGGAGAGCCAAGCATCCCTTCTAGTTAGTTACATTATATTTACTTACGCGCGAATACTCTTGGGAATAGTATAAAGCTACCTTTTCTCCCCACAGCTATGTATTAATTAGTAGGAACTGTATCAGTCAATTGTCAAAAAAATTCTTAAAATCTAAAAATACCTAAAAAAAAAAACAGTAAAAAAATGACTAGTTGCAAAAAACAAATGAATTAATCCTATTTTCAAACCTATGTCAATTACAACCGATTTGAAGTATATTTTTGCAATTATTAATATTTTCTATCCACAGATATCATCGAAGAGGAAGAGTGTGCATCCATTCCTGAAATACACGTTTACTAAAATAAACGACTGAGGCCAGCAAATACCGCAAAGTAAAAAAGAAAAAAATCAGGTCAGCGTTCACTCGCTCCTTTCTTCGAAGCTTTTGGCGTATTTTGGGAATTTGGAAGTAAGCAGAGATTGAAGGATATGAAGAATGCGTCTTTTGATCAACAGACAGAGTCTCGTGCCAGCTTGGAAGTTATTGCATGGTTATTTGACAGTGCTAAGAAACCACATACCATTTCGAGAAACTGATCAAACCAGTAAAAATAGCTTAAATCATGTGTGGGTTAAGATAATAAAAATGGCTGAAATTATGTGTGAGCCAGACAATTCTAATCGTTTGGATGATGTTGCTTTTGATTGCTAAATTGATAAAAGACAGAATTTGCAATCATGATGAGGACGTACGAGAGTAAGTGATCACTTTCATAATATATAGTGTGTATCTTGCCGTGCAACTAGAAACTATAGACGTGAGTAATTAGTTTCAGGTGTTAGTGTATGCACAATGCCGAAACGAAGATAAAACTGAAGAAGGGCGTGCAATAACTGAACAATGCTAAAAACAACAACTTCTTGCTGAGAGATTCTGCAATTTCACTTGGCTAGTTTTGTCTGGGATAGGTGTCAAAACTTTTCGGTCATGGGAATTCATTGAAGAAACATCGGCAAGAGAAATAAATGAATATCAGATCAATTATTGAAGAAATTTTTCTTGTAGCAAGTACCTCGCTTCAATGATGCTAGAATAGACTTTGCATTTACTTTCTCACTGTATTTGTATAAGTTTCCTGCTCCCATTCGCTGTGATGTTATCTAACAAAGACTGTCCTCTCAATGGGAATTAAAGTGATATGCAGAGAAAAGTTGCGAGGTTTATCTAGATACATAGTGAATTCATCTTTAGTCTATATTTACACCTGGAGTTGGTTGTTGTGTGTGATTTGCTTTTCGTTCTTCATTTTTGTCCCAGTTTCTTGTCCCAGTTTCTTGTTTTAAACGAAATGCAAAGAATTCATCAACCCTTTGTGAGTTATTTAAATGAGAAATATATTTCTGATTGTAACAGTTTGCTTACAACACGCTGTTCCAATTGGTTCCTATCTTAGTACTGACCGTGCCGGGTGCCACTTAAGTTTGGTGAACGAACGAGAAAATCTAAATGAGAGACATATTTTAATCTGTTAGCCCTTTGACATTTCTTTTTTACTTAGATTCATATTTAATTGAAATTTCATCTGGTGTTGTGCTTCTACTATGTATTTAGAGATTTGCGATAAAATACAAAGAAGAATCAGCCATATTATTTGTAGAGATCTGGTATCTCGGCTTCAGTCACTTTCCCACCGCCGTATTCTAGCTTCCCTGTGCTATTAGTATAACTATTTTCATAGTAATTGTTCTGATGAACTTTCCTCATCGGTACCTAGACATTATAAATTTAAGCGCAGTACTAGATTGGCGGCAAGTTCTCATCATTTTACAGTTTATTGCATTCCCAGTCAAGTTTGATTTGCAAAAATTTAAATTCAATGTCAATCATCATCTTTTGTCATCTTAATTACTGTACTTTTATCATTCTTTCTCATTATTTATGGTTTTCCTTTTCTCATGTTCTCTCGATTAGTTTACGTGTGTATGTTTCTATGTGTGTACCTCTGGTTGTCTCTCCTTATTGGGGTGGTGGAGTTTGCGTGGTTCACTGACTCTGAGAGCGATGCCGTTGGGAGCTCTAAACTCCTGGTATATCCACTCTTAGTGGCAAGGTCGAAGACGAGAACTCAGACTAAAAGCGACCAACTCTAAAGACACCAACATTGGAATTATCGGATGATCACAACAGATCTCAACGGTTGAACCTGCGGATGAAGCGGGTTACTCATTACGGACATGCTGCAGAAGGCGTCACTCAAAATTATAGCAGAATCAGTGCGTTACAATTTAATAACTGGATTCTGTATGTAGCATTCCATTTGAGCAGCAGAGAAATGTAATAAAATTAAGTGTGTGCGTCACTACCTGGTAAGTTGAGATTTACCTTAATCAAATTCACACCATCGGCACTTTCTTCTACTTTGAGTTTCATTCAACTTTAGCCAAATCTTGTAGCGATATGAATAGATGACGGAAGCAGGTTTTGATGAAACTGGAAGCTTCTTGTCTTGAACCTGCACGATTGCGGCGAATTGAGCCCCCAATGGTGTAACCCAAAATGAAGCGATCAGCAAAGAAGAAATTTAATTCTTGGATACGAGATAAAGCCGACGACAACGATTCTCTCACACTCATTTACCATATTTCGTTTTAAATTCTTCATTGTCTTGCTTGTAGGCAAAATGATTTGTAAGAATTAAACAATTAAATTTAGTACGCAATGATTAACTCATTTCCTAGGAAGGTCAACATGCATTTCATGACCTTCACAAATAAAAATAGCGAAGCAAAATGATAAGCTATTTTGATAATCACTTACAGCGGCACCTGTTTTAATATGGCTTCATTTCTGAAAGAGTAATATTACCTATAATTTTATCTCGTATCATTTGATTTCACCTGGTTTCCATTTTATTTTTCCTGTTTATTTTAATCTAATTTGTACCAAATTATAAAGTATCTTATGAGTAAATTCCATTGGTACTCTATTAACGAAGAAGATGTTTATCTATGGTCACCATCACGATGACAGTTTCCACCGATAGTTCTAATTAATAAGAAACTTTATATATGTACAAGAGCGGGTTTTCATAAACTGCCCAGTTACTTTGGTATTTTCCTTTTGGGATTCATCGGTCATTAAGAATTAATACTGACTATGAAGTGCAGCGGAGGAGGCCCGGTGGAGGGACAGATGGGGAATTAGCGATAGACGACCATATTGTCGAAAAATACATAACAATAGACTATCTTTATTGTCGAAGTATATCTATCAAGTCTCTCATCGCAGTTATTACAGAAGTATGCTCACAGTGCGCATACTTGCATCAGAAAGTCAGTTTCGCCTGAAACTGTTGTAAAATTTAAATTAAGGGCTGGGAAAATATTTCGTAAGTAGTTTTATAAAATATGTTTCAGATGGAATCATCTCCATAAATGAATAATTGTCCTGGCACTAAGGTAAGTTGTTCATAGGAAGATGACGTGAATCCCAGAAAATTTTAAGAAAAGGATCAATTATTAAGACTCTTTCTCTCTCATAATTGTACTGCCTTCTAAATAAATTATTTCCCCGCACACTTAATTTAACTCTATTTTAATATTTATTTAAATCTTAAACATTGAATATGATCTAAAAAATATTTGCATAATTGTGCAATGGAAAAACTGTAGATGAAATTTGATATAGGGCCAAGTGGCGACATTATGATATTATTTTATTATTGTTCATCTATACATGGCATAAGAACAACTCAAGGCAGAGGGTTACTGAACGAGATTGTGTTAAAGGCGTAGGGGAGGAAGAAGAAGTGCATATTATGAGGATATATAGAAGATGTATCAGTTGACGTTAGACTAGAAGTGGTTAATACTGGCAGGGTCAGTATCCCCTCGGGAATTTTTTTAAAAAAGTGACGGTTCTTTGAAAGAATATACCCGAGTGGAACATACTCTTTCCCCAAAATATACAGTGAACTATATCTTTGAAGGTCTGAACTCTGAACTGGTGGAACTAAGGAACGTAGCTCGTTTGAACATTTGTCATAAAAATAGCAATAGAGTAGTGAGAGAATAGTAACGCTTCGTCTGTGGACTGCAAGAGAGGGCTATATAGTTAAGCTACAGCTATATAAAAACACTGAACACTGATGGAAAAAAGCTGGAAAAAGATCAAACATTTGATAAAGATAAACAATATAGTGACTGAGGCGATCCTCCAAGTTGACACATTGGCTGTCCTCTGACCTGTAGAAGGATGAGTTCTACCTAGACTACTTGCCAAAAACACGCTACGCATCAATGAATACTTGGATGACTATGTGAAGTGAACTGTTCAGGTTCTCAGCTACACAATGAACCTACGACCACATTCGGTCGTTGGACAGATGGTAATAAGAATAATAACGATGAATTTTTTTTTTATTAATGTTCACCCCACACGGCTAAGTTGTCCACATTCATCACCAATGTTTGACAGGTATTTTACCTGATTTCAGTTTCTTAAAATTTACTTTTGTGTTTTTATTTCTTTTTTTTTTCTTCTGCTAGTGCTGGGTTAGAAAACTGTAGAAACTTCTAAAACTTTCGGCTTGGTGAGATAGGTAGAAGAAAAAATTCAACCCAAAGTTAATCGACCCCAATAAATTAGATTAAACGAACGAAGAAAAAATGGTCTTTTTTAAAAGCAGGAGCTGTTGGTTGGTCAAACGTTTGACTGGCAGCTAAAAATAATTGTTCTCCGAAATTGTAATCCCAGTATAAACAGTTACGAATGTCGGCTGAAAAGTTTATATGCTGATCAAGATACTCTCATAAAATGGGATCAAATGAGGTTTATTTTCCAGCAGAGTCTCTCTTGCGATCCACACACTTCTAACGGTGTTACAATGCTTGAATCTTATTGGTAAAAAGGTTTTCCTTTTCTTGGCAAAAAGTCATCAACGATTGATATAACGTCATCATAGATCCGATACTGGCTCTCAGCTAATTGTGTTTCTTTTTATGTTCAAGAACCGATGATAACCTATCTGGTTAACAACAACAGGGGAAATGGGATGGTAATCAACCAGTTCAAAACCACAGTGAAGTACAACAACCACTGAAACTTATGTGATAGAGCATTGTCTTGTCCTAATGAAACAAAACTCCTTTCGTCAGATTTCCTGGGCAATTAGTCTTGATAACTTTTTTAACTGTCCCAGCAAGTTGGCATAGTACTCCCCATCAATGATGTGTACCTTTTGAATATAGTCTATAAACCCAATACTTTTAGCATTCCAAAAACTGAGGGTATCACCTTTCCTGCAGATGAAAAGACCTTGGCCGTCTTTGGTGAAGCCGCGGAAGAGTTTTTTTACTGCATGGATTGTCTTTGGCCTAAAAGAAAGAACCTAACACTTATCCTATTTAGGATATTCTTCTTCTTCTATGTGCCCTGTCCCTCCACGTCTCCCTATCCCTTGTGGCTCTTAGTATGTTTGCTCCTGTTGCTCCTGGCAACCCCAGTTCCGTCATCCACCTGATCAGACCCTGCAAATATGTTATCCGCTGCCTTCCTCTGTCTCTCCTTCCTTCTATCTGTCCAGTCAGTATCATGTTCTCCAGGCTCTCCTTCCTCATTGCATGTCCCAGGAACTTCAGTTGTCTCTTCCTGATGCTCAGCATCAATTTCCTTTTTGTTGCCATTCTTTCTAACACTTCGTCGTTGCTTGTATGCTCAGTCCACGATATCCGTAGCATCCTTCTGTAGAACCACATTTCGGCCGCTTCCAGTTTTGTCCTCATTTTCGATGATATTGTCCAGCATTCACAGCCGTATTGAAGAACTGACATCACGTAGCAGTCTAGCACTCTTTTCTTCGTTTCTATTGAGATTTTCCTGTGTGTTAGTATTTTGCTCATCTTCTGGAACGCGTCCTTTGCCATGCCAATTCGCCTTCAGATCTCCGTGTCGCACTTTCCATCTCCTGTTAGAACACTTCCTAGGTAAATTCTTGGACTTATTTGATTCTGTTATCCCCCACCTGTCTGGATCTGCCTCAAACAATTTCGGATTTTCTCGTATTTTGATCAGCCTGATTGTGAGAAGGCATGAAATATTCTCAACTCTCTCCCGTACAGAATATTCTCAACTCTCTCCTATCATTAGCTATTTTATCCTAGCTAATTTTCAAGACTCTTTATTCCAATCCTAAATTCAGCTCCCTACTTTTGCACTGTTGGTAAAGCTGTAGCATCATCCCCTAATGCAGCAACCATGTCAGCATGAATGTCTTTCGAAGCTATACACTTTTTCTGCTGGCACGTGATAGCACCACGATGCCAAATTTTGTCCATATTCAAGATAAGTCGTAAGTAGTTACATATGAAGTCCTCTTTAAACAGTCAAATGTCAGTTTATCTGTAAAGACACTGATATGTTCCGGAAATGGATATATGTATCATTCGAGGTAGTTAAGTGGTTAAGGCAAATATAACCGGGTAGAACAAGCTAGTAAGTAGACGTAATGTACGGTACTCGTCGTATCCTGAGACGTAGGCGTAGATCAATAGTCGTAGATCTATAGTTGAAGACCTTTGGATCTCTCGTGGTCTCTGGACGTTCTCACCTTAGTCTATATTTAAGGCTGACACCAGCCAATCACATTCCAGTGAGAGGGAACCAAGGTGTATACATATTCATTACCTATTTATTACATCAGACACAATGCAGTTATTAATAAAAAGAGTTGAAAGTAATGAACGGAAGAATTCACTGCGCTAGAATCATTTGTGGTGTAATGTTTAGCAAGCTTGTCTCGCTAGACCTTATTATAACTGAGTAGTGAGTTCAATCATCACTGGGTACCCCCATACTTTCGGCTTTGTGCCACATCTAAGTGGCAATTAGAAAATAAACTCTTTCATAGTGAATCTATGAACTTTTAAACCCATTCTCCTAACCCAGATGAATGAGATATCAACACTCATCTCCTTTTTTGAGAGGGATTTTACTTGGTTACAATTTCTTAATTTTTACAGATTTTATTGTAGCAGAATTGAAATTATTTATTTGAAAATCCTAATATAGTTTCTTCCAATTTAATTAACATTAAACTTTTTGAATAGTATGGATTTATGTTCAATCAAACGCCACTTCAGATAAAATTCCTTGGAATATTTTATGTAGTTTTCGTTTGATGATTTCATCAAAGCCACAAATTACATTTCGTGATATGAGATTGATAATTGACACTGTAAGTTTTTATGTTATGTCATGTAAAACGTAATATTTGCTTGATTTTTGCGTCGATGGAGCTCGCCATCTTTTTATTTGTTACAATATTTCTATCAAGAAGTGTAGAATCTTATGGCTATTATTTAAAATTGGAGTACGACGCGCAAAATTGAAAGAGACAATTTAATTTCAATATAGTCATGGAGAGAATTTAAGACAAAGTAAGAAGGAAAAAAACAAACAAAACAAAAACAAAGAAGCAGCACAACAATAGACATTGGGAGACAAATTAAATCAAAAATAATAAAAATAATTTTATATACGTAACTTAAAAGCTACACACACACACCCACCCACTCACACACATGTACACGTTTTGCAATAACAATAACAACGGTATTGAACAAAGGAATATACATAAAAGGCTACAAAAATGCAAGGAAGAAAGGAATGGACGAATGAACGCGTTCATTGCTCTCGTTGAATTCATTACTGAGCAAAGGATCCGAACGTAAATACTAAATCTCGCTAATGTAAAGCTATTGTATTGTGCAAAAGGAGGAAACGAAGGAGGAGAGAGACAAAGCAATGATTATTGTCATTCGAGATGCCACATTACAATTGGATTCGCCTCTTTAATAATAATGTTAACTTGGCTTTTTCGTATTTTTTTATTTTACTATTAGTTTATTTTATTCGTCTTTTTAGCACTGAGCGAGCGACCTCGTCCATCTTGTGATTTATATACGTAAACTGTTGCTCTTCATAGATTATTAAATTGTGATAAATTGAGAACAGCAAATGGGGAGAAAAAGAATCAAAAGGATAGCAAGAGGAGGATAGAAAAACAAAAAAGTGAGTTAAAGAAAAAGAAGAGGAAAACGAAGTTGGAAATAAAGGAAAAAAGAGCAAAATGATGGACAGGAAAAGAAAAAGAAAAACAACCAAACAAAAGAAAATAAAAATAATGGAAAAGAAAAAAGGAGAAAATAAGATAAAAGGATTAGGAATTGATTGATAGAAAAATGGCGACTTTGGTTGCATCGACGCGGAGCAACTGTTAGCATGGTAGTACCACATAGAGCACTACTTGTGAGTTTGGTCCGGATTGACTGCTTTACACTTATGTTCTTGTGCTGTAATAAGTTGTGTTTTTACGAAGAATTTAATTGAAAGAAATATCGAAATGAAGAAAAAAGAGAAACAAAGAATCGACATGTTAAAATGAAAGATATAAGACGTTTGCCAACAAATTCAATCATGAGAATCATCACGATAAAGATGTCACTATCAAATAAAATAATACAAATAAAAGAACTCGATAAATGCGGAAGCGCTCCATCTTGCTAAAAAGCAATTATGATTCGAATAAATTAGATCTAAAATGTGAAACTGAAACAACTGTAAGCGTACTTTTGGTCCAACTATATATTTTTCGAGTGTGTGTGTGATGGTGATGTCCTTCTGCATATTTGTGATTTGTGCATATTAGGTAAGAAAACATGAGAAAACAATAGAACTTAGCCAAGATAAATACCACTGTGCATAATTGCTTTGAAGAGGTAGCCAATGAAAACAGACGATATTATAAAAAAAACATCATGTCACGTCACATCACACCCACTTCACAAGTCCCGTGACCCGTCAGGATGGTAAGGGTACCACATTTACTGCAGACGTAGCGGTGTGTCTAGGGCAAAGATAACCTGAATTAGCCCATCTCTCTTTAGGTTAGTTTTGAATTCAGAGTTTTTCTTCTCCAAAAGAGTCTCTATTTACTGGTTGGAAAAAGGAAAAAACAACAACAGCTGCCGAGGATTAGGTATGTATGCTAAGGGGCTTCTCTTGGTCAATTAGGGTGCTGAATCACTTAAGTTAGAATCATAGAATCAATCATAGAATCGCACAAGGATATCTATAGTCAGAGCACTTTATTGTAATAGAAAGCCAAAGAGTTGAACAGCAACAGTTTTGAATTCATAACAAACGGTTGTGAATTTTCTTCTACCTCGATATCATTATTGACCTAGTGATAGTTCGAACCACGCGCACGCACACACACACATTGCTGTAAAGTCGGCAAATGTTATAGACTTAACTTCGCTGAACTGTTCTTTCAACAAGATAGAGCACCTCTACATTATGTTTTGAGAGTAAGGTACTGGCTTAATCAAACCTTTCAACAGCGTTGGTAAAGAAGAATGGGCAATATTGAATGACAACTCCGGTTCACAAATGGATTTCTTTTTTGGAGGGATGTAGTAAAGAACAAAGTTTACGAGAGAAATCCTAACACAGTGGACGAATTAAAAGAGGACGTCTCGAAAGTATTTATTGAAATTGATGCAGAACGGAACTTGTGTCGTGCTGTGTGTCATAAAGTTCTGGAGAGGTTCGAGAAATGTTGCAATACTGAAGGAGGATTTTGGAGCACTTAAGAAATTACTTACATTTGTAGCACAGTGTAAAGTGTTAAACAAATATGCATAAACAGTTTTGAACAAATATGATTGTAACAAATATACAATAAAATGTTTTAAAAATGTAAAGTGCATACCGACTAAGTGCAAGTCTACTTTTAGCCCGTGCTGTATACATTCTTTCCTTTCTTGAAAATTAAACAAATAAAGTTTGAACAGAAAAAGACAGTGAATAGTTTCCCCATCATAAGGGCAATAGCTTAAATGTGGTAAAATCCGAAGAAAATAATATTGCATTATAGACTAGAAATTATTGGCACATAGTGAGCTTAAGTTGAACTTAAAAATAACTCAATTTTTACTAGTATACTAGTAAGAAGATGGAATACCCTTCAGCCCTTTCTATCGACATTCATATGAATGTGCTATTTGCAAGAAAAACCTAGTAATCTCATATTTATGCAGAAGTCAAAGTGAAGCTGCTACAGGTAGTAGAGTGAACATAAATCTTAAATTATTTTCAGCCATTGTCTGAATTTTGTTATCACCAACGTGACCAATTCTTATTGAAAGTTTCAAAATACAAAGATCACCTTAAATTCAGCAAAAATTGCGTTTTCGTTACAGTGGCTGAAGATAGACATAGGAAATGGATTTTGTGAAAATGTTTTTAAAACACTAAGGGTAAAATCAGATAAAAACTACTTGCTTGCGTCTGTATACAAAGGAGTTAGACATTCAAATTATTTTCTAAGTACTGATTATTTGATTGAAACCTGTAAAAGCAGAATTGACCAAATTTGTGTTTGTTAATTTAGATATTTATTATCTACAATCATACTGTTCGAAGATATTTAATTATTTACAGTTAGAAATAGTCAAAGTGAGTTTGAAAGGAACGCACGTCTTAAAATGCTATGGCTTGAGGAGAGTTTTTGAGCTGCTAAAGAGAAAGCGAATGATAAAATCATTCGGAAAGAGAAAATTACTCAGTACAACAAAAGAGGAAAGCCAATCTATTTTATAAGTGAAGCATTTTTTCTGGTTCGGTACTAAAAGCGTAAACAGATTCCATTCATTACTGCAATGGAATAGATGTACCTAGATGCTTTGCCTGCTAGTCTTTTAAGTGAGTCACTTTTTTTGAGTCTTTGTTGTGAATTGTTGAATGCGGTGTTGTTTTGATAAGATATCAATTGATGAGAACAGAATGAGCAACGAAGAATGCAAAGCTGCAAAAGAGCCGCAATAACGATTAAAGAGAGAGAGAGAGAGAGAGAGAGAGTGCGAGCTAGAGAGAGAGCGATAGAGAGAAAGAGAGAGAAATAGAGAGAGAGAGAAAAAGAGAATGAGAGAGAGAGAATTAAAAAAGATGAAAAGTAGAAAAGAAAAGAAATAGGAAATAGATAGATAGATAGATAGATAGATAGATAGATAGATAGATAGATAGATATAGAGAGAGGATAGAAAAGAAGAATGAGTAGAAGAGAGAAAAAGATAGTAATGGTAGAGAAAGACAGTGAAAAAGAGAGTAGCTTAAAAAAGAAAGAGAGAAAAGAAGAGAGCGAAAAGAAAATAAAATGGAGAGGAAGAGAAAGATATTAGATTAGGAAAAAAGGGGAGAAAAAGGAAAGAGGAGAAAAGAGAAAACGATGGAAAAAAGGATAAAGAAGGAAGTAGCTCAAGAAGGAAAGGTAGAAGAGAAAAGAAAAGATTAAAATAGAGAGTGATAAAGAGAAGAAAAGAGAGTAGCTTAAGTAAAAGTAAAAACAGAAACGCAAGAGAGAGAGAGAGAGAGGGGGGGGAGAGGAAGTTAATAAAGTAGGTTAATAAAGTTCAAAAGAAAGAATGAGGTAAATGTATGAATGAATAAAGTGACTGAATGAGATGAGTGAAAGTAAAAAACAGGTTTGAAAACAGGGGCATGAAAGAGAAACGATTTGTGTGTGTGTGTGTGTGTGTGTGTGAGAAAAAGAACGATAAAAAGAGAGAAAGAGAAAGAGAGTGAGAGAGTGAGAGAGAGTGTAGTGGATAGATAGAGAGAGAAAGAGAGAGAGAAAGAAAAAGAAAAAGAAAAAGAAAAAGAGAAAGGAACAGACTGAGAAAGAGAGAGAGAGAGAAAGAGAGAGAGAGAGAGAGAGAGAGAGAGAGAAACGGAGGTGAAAATATTTATGAAATAAGATAAGAACCGAAGGGGAAACAAAAAGATAAAACTGAATATGAAAAACGCGTAAAAGAGAAAAACAAATATAAAGAACAGAGGAATAGAATATAGATAAGAGAAAATAAATATTCAGAAAGAAAGAGAGAAAGAATGAGAGAAGAAGAAAGGGAGAGAAAGAAAGAAAGCGACAGAAGAGACTATTAAAGATAAAAGGAGGCGAGATAGAAAATAAAATCGAAAATTAGTGAATTAGATTAATAAACAGTAATTTGAAATTGCATTTTGGTCAAAAGGAGTTAACCAAAAGTATGAGATAAAAAGAGAAAATAAAGGAAAATGGCAAAAAAAAAAAAAAAAGACGGGAGTAAAAGATGGTAGGAAGACAGAATGAAATCAGAAGAGAGAGGACGAGCATTACCTCATTGGCTCAAATTTACATGCAACGCTCTTTATTATATCGATGTTAAATTTTTTCTTTCATTACGTCGGCGTTACGCAGAGTATCGACACACGGCTATCACCACACGTCAATAAATTCTCATCGAAAAGGACAATAAAAAATTTCAAGTGTTTATCTGAAATGAAAGGGAAGGAAAATTAACAGATTGGAAAATTAAATAGAAATCTAATTGAATTTAAAATGACATTTTCTCGCAAAAGGAAATAAAAAGATTCGTATTCTCTTTGAATATTTGTTGTTGTTCGTTCTGTCCTTGTCGTTCTAGCTTTCTATCAATTCACTCCTATCTTTCAATCGATGGATAATTTTTAGTGGTGAAAAGGTTCGAAAAGCTACCTTATAAGGCATTGATGAGTTCGATTCTGAGTGGCTGTAGTAGACTTATTACAAACAATTCGTATTAGCTTAAATGTAAGCTTTAATAAATTTTTCCCGAGCCCTCCCAACAAAAGTGAGATGTTGCATGAGGACAATTTTTTAAGTGATGCATTCTGAGAGCGCACACTTATAAAAATTCCCGTAGACCTTGCAGACGCAGGCTTTGACACCTATCTATTTTCCCCAAACGAGACATTGTCCTTTGGCATATGACCTTGCATATCTCTTGCCTCGACAGAAAAAAATGTGCGTTTAATTAAAGTTGTTTTTGTTGAAGAGTCCAATTTTTCATACAATGAGAGTTGAGAAGTAGATGAAATGACCTCTGATGATTCTGAATTTGTATTGTACTTTTGAGCGTTTTGTTTTGCTAAATCTAGTATTCCTGCTTTGTCATAGGTCTGTTGTCATGTTAAGGTGATATTTTTGAGAATTCTTTGTCAGATAACCCTGAACCGAAGCCCGTTTATGAAGGCATAATACAATTCGACTCAATATTGTTCTGCTGATATTGAAGAAAATGAACAGTCTTTACTTAGTTTTACTAAGGTTTGATATAATCCGTCAATTGAATCTGAGGGGATGTCTTGTAGCCAATAAGTGTCTAGAGACCATTTCATTTCGCCTTTTATGTAAATCCTGTTCAGTGTTGTTAAAGCCTTTTCGTAGGAAAGTGCATCTACGAAGTACTCGAAAATTTGTGCTGATATATATTTACTTAGAACTTTCGTCGCAGTACGTACTTAAAAAGTGTATGACAGTTCTTCTTCAGTGACGATATTCTAGGTCGGCATCAGACGCGTGGGGTCAATAATAAGTTTCTATGGAGAAAGTAGATTGGCAATTATCAAATAGAATTTATCAAATTGTAGTAGAATTGTTAGAGACAATTCGTATTGGCTTAAACATAAGCTTTGATGAACTCGGTATTTTCCTCAGCCTCCTCACAAAGGTCAGAATGCAGCAAAGGCCCGATTTTACCCTGCGTACGTTAGGGCAAAAAGTTCTCTTCAGATCTCGCGAAGGGTTGTGTTTTTATATTTACCCCAGACAATGTTCTGCTCTTCGGAATAGTCTCGTCTAGGTTTTTCTCTACTTGAAGGCAGAGAAGAACACAGAGGGAAGTCCAACAAAGTTCGAGGTTTGATGAAATCGGTATTTACCCGAGCCTTTACACAAAGGAGGGGTGTATCACAATGACGATTTTTTTTATCCTGAGGCATTCCGAGCGCTGACGCTCGCGCAAAAATTCCCCGTAGACCCTGTATACTAGGGATATTTGTATTCAGCACAAATCCACTTAAGGGGAAAATGATCATGCCACTCTGGTTACTCATTCTTGTGCAAGAGATTTAATTATTTTAATAATTTTAACATGAGTTTCTAATAACTGATATAATGCACTATCTATTCTGTATCTAGAAATACAACTATTTTCGTTGTAATTTTTAACGAATTTTCGAATTCGCCCAGCAGAAGTAACGTAGTAATTCCGTTTAGGTACTTTCGTTATGCTCATTTCAACCTTATTAGCCATTATAGAAATTTATAGAATGAGATTATATATATATATATATATATATATATATATATATATATATATAAACTAAAGAGCATTAGGAAAAGTGACTTTAATGTAACATATTTATTAAGCTTCTTTAGAGATTCGTCAAGAAGACCATGATTTAAATATATTAGTCTGATTTTAAAATTATCTATCTATAGAGTTAAAACCAGTCGACATTTAAATTATTGCATTCTCTGTGCTGTTGAATGGTAAAAATCTTAAGAAATTTGTACCATCCGCCCGTGAATTGAATACTGCTGCCATATCTGGTCGGGTGCCCCTGCTATTCTCCTTGGGCTTCTAGACAAGGTACAGCGGAGGGTCTGTAATGTGATCGATACCGACTTAGCAGACCGCCTGCAGTCTCTCTCTCACCGGCGCGACATGGATTCCCTGTCTCTCTTCTATAAATACTTTCACGGCTTCTGCTCAGATGAACTTAGATCACTGGTGCCCCCTAGGTTCGAATTTGCACGAGATACTAGATTAGCAACTAGATCCCACCCTTTTACAGTGAAACCGATAAAATGCAACTGCAACTTCTACTCCAACAGTTTCTTTTCTCGCACTTCCCGACTGTGGAATTCTCTTCCATATGACTGTTTCCCGACGGCTACAGTTTAAATGTAAGGTCAATAGACACCTCCTAACAAACTAACTTCCATTCTTTCAAACACTCTTCCCACCCACCCAACTATCTATCACCCCCCCTTCTGACATTTCCTATATCTAATCTCTCTTCCTATTTACCTTCCCCTATGTAGCCCCAAGCGCAATAGTGGCAGTGGAATGCCTTGCTTGGGGTGAAATGATTAAAAAAAATCATTTATATATAATTATTACTGAATCTGACACAAAGTTTGTCCAGAAAAATATTTCTAATGTGCCTTTTTTGTTTCGAAAACATTTGTCTTAAAAATAAGTGTGCATAATATAGACACGCGGATCTTATATTCTGAAAATCACGGTTCTTGAGTGTCGAATATTCCTTTTAAATCGGATAATTAGCAAATATTTGTTGCATTTCGAACATCTGGGGGTCTTGCCTAAAACAACTTTCTTATACAAACGCTGTTTTATATAGTTTTAAACACAAATATCCCAGGTTCTAGATTCTTTTTTATGTGCCGTGTCCCCTTAGAATGTAAGAAATTATAGCTCTCTACATTTTCTTGTCGTTTGTAGCTCTTAGAAAATTTTGTCTGTTCGTTATTTCTCCTAAACCATTTACTTACGATCATCAAGTATGTTATGCGTTGTTTCCCTCTGTGCCTTTTGCCCTCTATCTGTTCCGTGAGTATCAGGTTTTCCAAGCCCTCCTTCCACATTATGTGCCCCAGAAATTTCAACTGTCTCTTCTAGATGTTAAGTATAAGTTTTTATTTTCTGAAAATATTTTGTTGTTGCTCACATCTTCGGTCCACAAACAAATCGATCAATCGAAACATGACCTGTCCAGATCGAATATACCTTTTACTTCAATGCTTGTGGCTTTCTCGGGGACTTCTGTGCTTGTTATAAAATCACCCAAGTAAATACTAAGGATTATAGAAGCGATCGAGAGGTTACAGGGTTTGACCGTAATGAATAGTAGAGAGCATGTAATCTTTCTTGGGGTTCTTATAGTTCCAGATATGTTTGAAAAGATTACCAATGGCAGTCAGTTTCTTCTCTTTGTCCAGTTTAGTATCAGAGAATATGAGATAACACAGTCAGCTGAAGTTTTGTACTGTTTCCAGGTTTTCCAGCTATAATACATGCATTGTATTATCTCAAGATTAAATTGAAACGTTATTAGAATGTTTATGCAATTTTATTTTCAGCCAATGTCAATGTACAACGTTCTCATTCGGTGATAAATATACAAATTAGCAACAGCATTGTTGTAAATATACAAATTAGCAACAGCATTGTTGTAAATATACAAATTAGCAACAACATTGTTGATGACAAATTACCTAAATTCCTTTATTTGAAGTTAGATTAAAAATAAACTTATATGTAAAATAGATAATTGCAGTTTTATGATTTCCTCTTAAACAGAAATTACGGGAGACTGATATCTATTTTTTAAAAACTTAAATGTGTATTCTTCCATCTGCGTTTTCCACTGTTTGATGTTATTCTCGTAAAACCACGTGCAATTTTGCTGATTCTCGCTATAAGCTTTACATTTCTATTTTAGTATATGAATAACTTGATCTAGAATATTGTTGCAATATTGCCCCAAATCAAACAGCATACGTATACAGAGTGATAAGAAAACCTCTTCAGGCATAGACAAACGTATATGTATGACAAATCATGCTCGTGTATACAGGAATATATATAATTTATTCTTTTCTCTTTCCAGCTGGAAGCAACAAAAGGAAAGAAAATTTGAACAGATGATCCAAACGTTTTTTGAAAATTGTAACATTATTTTTATCCAATCGAAGAATAAGTAATTTATTTCAATTCAAATATTCATAATACACGGTGCAGAACAAACATATTTACATAAAAGATATGTGCATATGAATACATGAAGATAGATCTGGTTGTTGATTATGATCATCATAAGAAATCCTCTTCTGTATTTCCTGTCTTTAAGAACTCCGCTGAACCTTCTGATCTTTTGAATGTTTAAAGGTACGTTCACTGTCATCCATTCACCGGTGAAAGTTTACCGTGATTAAAGTTCACCTAGGGGAAATTTCACCGTAAGTGAATGAAAACTAATGAATTCTAATTTATTGATCAATGCATAAAAAATTTTAATAGGGTAAAACTAAATAATAACCGCATTTTAATTTAATTATTCCGATAATTTTAAGATAAGCTTCTAATAACTGATATAATGCTTTATCTATTCTAAGTATTTAGAAATACAATTATTTTCGTTGTAATTTATAACGAATTTTCGAATTCGCCCAGCAGAAGTAACGTAGGAATTCCGTCCCTTTTTAGGTACTTCCGTTATGGCAACCTTATTAGTCATTATAGAAATTTCTAGAATGAGATTATATATATATATATATATATATTTTCTATTTTCTTTTTAGAAAAACTTTAAACACCGGTCATTTTTCCGTAATAAATTTATTTCAGTCAATAATTGTTGTTGCCAACAATCATCGACTTCATCAGACGGTAAGTCCTATCCGACTTGTTTCATGTCGTATTACTACGAAATGAAAGTTCAGTTAAGGCCAGGCGGAGGGGGAGGCAACATGGGATGCCCACTATCATAAGTATTTCCGTTTCCATTTACCGGGATATAGGGGGAGGAGAAGTTTAATACAAACAAAAACAACACGTGACTAATGTCACCAGCAAATTTATACATCAAATCATAATTCAAATTCCTAAGCCAAAATTTTTTTTTTTTTTTTTATTAAATCTGTGATAAGTTAAGCCTAACCTAAGTTTAATTAGATTAAGTTAAGGCCATTATTTCTTTACTCAATTGTTGATAAGATAAATTCCATTCTATTTGTTGCAAGACTAGACGATATCCATATTATATCTAAATTCCTTGAATTCCATTCCGATAGGTGTCGTCAGATACCAGCAGTCCTATCTTATTTCCTACTACCCCTCCTGCTAACTTTTCTGTTTTATTTATTTATTTATTTATTTATTTACTCCCCCGTTCCTCCCATCTTTTCCCACTAGTATGCTAATTTTCGCACCTCCTCTTATCTGTCTTCACTAGAGACCATTTTCCGACTTGGTGTCTACTTCTATCCACTCTCTTCTACTTTCGATTTTTTCTATCCTTCGCCCATTTAGGTCGTTTCAACCCTCTCCTTCTAATCCTACATATTATCAATCTTACTTTATTTAGTTCCCGTTATATCTATTCCTATTGATTAGATAGAAGGTCATTCCCCAGTTCGTTGTTTCAATCAGCATCGTTAGTTCCGTCAGTTATCCGTGCTATCAGTTCCTTATTACGGTTTCAGTATCCAACTATGTTATGTTATTGAGGCTTCCCCTACGATGTATGCACTAAATCCATCTGGTTCCAGTAATCCGGATTAATTAACTTAGGTACAATTCCATCTCTTACGTTAGATCCTACTACAATTCTCTGGTTGTCCCAATCGTGTCAGTTCCCAGTTAGACTTGTTTGACTATATTGTTTAAATTCAGTACCCTTCCTAGACCTACTGATATTTTACCTACTCTTCTCAACGGTAATACATCCCCAGTATTATAAGGATGCCCCTTGCTACTAATGATAATAATAATAATAATAATCTTATTTTTTTCCTAATGATAATAATCATAATAATATTAATACCAGCATCAGTCCCCGTTTCCCACTTATGGCAATAACCTCATTCTGGTGACACTCATGTTAGAGCCTTCTATCATATTTTTTAAGGTTTTTCCCCAATTAATTTGACTAAGTTTATTTTTTTTATTTTTTTTATTTTTTTTTTTCCGTTTTTTCTCTTTACTTCATTTTTTCCCTTTTTCCTCTCCATGATAGCAGCAGGCTAAATGTTGTGATTCTTCCCAGTTTAGATATTGTCTCGGTTTCCCTTATTGTAACTCCAATGGCTGAACTGAGTAGCTTCAGCTATCTTATCTTATCTTACTTCACATCTAGAGGGTAATTTATTAGTTTTTCCATTTATACTATCTGGGCGTCAATCCTAGTTCATCCAATTTTAGCTAAATTGATATTAATAAGTCAATCCATGCAATCCAATAGATCCCGATTTAAATTCAAAATTAAATTCAATTAAAATAACCCTAAAAGTAAATCATCAACATTTAAGAGAAATACAGTGTATTAGGAATATAGGCTAGAAAGTAATTTAAATTCAATTCAATATAAAATATAAACATAAATTCTAAAATATAAGCCAAAATTCAAATATAAAATATATGCTAATGTTAATACATTAAATATTATTAGAAGATAATTTATAGGTTACTTGAAATTTAGATTAAGAAATATTACATAAAATATACATAACATATTACATAAAATATATTTTCCTTTAAAATAATTTAAGTTAATTACCTTTACATTTAAAGATTAAATCAAATTAAGTTTTTAGTCTTTAGATATAATTTTCTAAACTTTTCCTATAATTAAAATAATTTATCAATTTAAGTAATTTATAATCAACAAATAGACTACCATATTAATAAAATTAATCAATTAAATTTCAAATTAAATTAAAATAAAATAATAAATTAAATAATAATATTATAAATTAAATAATTACATTTAATAATTAAATAAATTAAAATAAATTTAGTTAGATTTAAATTTAAATAAAATACAATACAATAACAATTTAAATAAAATCCAATACAATAACAATAAACCCCAATCAAAATCAATAAACCCCAATCAAAAATCCCTAAACCCGTCCAAGGGTCTAGGTACCAATGTTGGGCCATATATGACCTCATAGCAGTTATAATGTTTCTTAAATTTAGTCCGAGTGCCCTTCCGACTTTTCGGAGTCCTTATGGGCAATTTATATATATATATATATATATATATATATATATATATATATATATATCTCAAAGAGCAGGTAGGAAAAGTGTCTTTAATGCATCATGTTTCACTTTATTAAGCTTCTTCAGAGATTCGTCAATAAGACCATGATACATACACACACATACATACACACACACACACACACACACACACACACATATATATATATATATATATATATATATATATATATATAGGAAAAACTACTAAAAAGTTGTAAGTTTAAAAATGTATTTTTTGACGGTATTTATTTATTTCTATTATTATATTTGATATTTCAGACCGTCCTCGGGCTTTCATCAGAAACAAATGATTTTAAAATCAGAAACAAATGATTTTAAAATCATTTGTTTCTGATGAAAGCCCGAGGACGGACTTTTTAGTAGTTTTTCCTATACATATTATTAAGACAGTATACGTGGATCATCACTATGTTATATATAATATATATATATTTCATATTAACTGTTGTCTTCATCTGTATTGCCATATTCATGATGTTTTAGCCGTTGTACGCTCTGATCTTTTAAGGTGATCGGAATTTTAAACTGAACTTTTTATTTCTATCTCTGGGGTAGATTGTTCTCATTCCATGAGTCATGCTACTTATAGATGGCTTAGTTATCTCTCTTTAACTCAACTATCTTTTTTATATTTCGTTCGCTACTGTTGTTGCCAGGTATTGAACTCACAACTCTTTGGGTTAAGTCACTTTATCTAACCAAAGCTTTTATCCACTGGGCTATAACAAAGTCCCACCCAGTCAACAACTAAATGCAACCTCCACTTATACTCCATTAGCTTCTTTTCTCGCACATCTCGCCTGTGGAACTACCTTCCGCATACTTGCTTCCCTGATAGCTACAGTCCCCAAGAATTTAAATGCAACGTCATGTGCCATTTTTTATCCCTTTGACTTCCATATTTCTCTTATCCTTTCCCCAACACACCCCGAATCTTGTTGTTCTCCATTTTTAACTCTACTCTCACGCAACTCTCTTCACACCAGTATTCCCGTTCTTCTCTTGCACATTCATGACACCTCCTGTAACCAGTTCCTTTTTGGTTCATCTTTCTCTTCACTCTCCTCCGATGTAAAACTTCACTCTCTGCTTATGTAGCTCCCCTGCGGACCAGTGGCAGTACTGCTTTGCTTGAGGCGAAACAATAAAAAAAAGGTTGTCCTTCAGAACAATCACTTGAATAAAGTCGGTGCGTACAATGGCCGAAACGTGAATATGGCAATAAAGATGAGGACAACAATATAAATAATTACAATACCTCATCTCATATATATATATATATATATATATATATATATATATATAGTGTATCTGAGCGAAAATCTCTTTTTTATGTAGGTTTCATTAAAAATGACAGACAAGGTATTATCATTAAGTTTTTTTTATATAATCTTTCATCTTCTTATGATTTTCTTTCAAATTATGTAACAATTGTCCAATAGTTTCCCATTTTCGAGAGCTTTCTGCTTACTTTTAGCCATTGTCAATATGACATATTCATTTACAAGTTAAACAAAATTCAGTTTTGATAATGGCTAAAAGTACAGCCGAAAGCGCTCGAAAATATAAAACCTTTCGACAATTCTTATATAATTTGTGTTCTAAAAAAATAATAAAAACACATGAAAATTACATAAAAAACTTAATGATAATACGTTGTCTGTCTCTTTTAATGACACCTGCATATATATATATATATATATATATATATATATATATATATATATATATATATATATATATAAAATAAATGTATTAATTATAAAATCAAATGTATCTATACGGAGAAGTTTCCGCGCACCAAAGTAAATCTGGAAGCTGTTATCAAGAATAACCTTCAGTCTGAGTGACCTTCTTTCATATTGTATATCCGAGGCAAGGACAAGCGCCTCATAATTAAATTGTCTTTCTTACTGTAGATAAGAATTTTTCAGTGTCTAATTTTATAGCGAGGTTTATTCAATCGATGGCAAGCATTGATTTAAAATTTGTTAAGCGTCTTGAACATTTTAAAAACACATTTTCTAGGAGTTTATTTTACTTTTGTAATGATGTTAAACCTTTTCATTTTTTTTATATTAACCGGAATCCTCTTTACGTCATATCACGAGAAAGTTGCAGCAGTACACCTTTACAGCTAAGACACGAAATGCTGCTTCTACGAAGTTGAAACACCTTCATTTCCCCTGTGTTCCGAAGGTATGAAGAAAGTTCTACTTCTCCCCCTTAAGTACCAGTTTGTTTAACTCTCACTTTGGTGGTTTTTTTATCCTTAAAATCTTAATCCCTTCAGGCTTACACGAGCATAGCAAGCACAAACCACCTTATTTATCGCTAGTGAAGAGGCATAAATAGATGAGGGTCATTAAATTGTAACATTGTGATTTGTAGTCGAAGCTATTGTGAACATTAAATCTTGTTCTATGGAACTAAATGGAAGGTATTTATAGAAATAGTGTAATTTACAAACGTTTTGGATCAGAGCAAAAGTTCGTAGTGTTTTTAAGTGAATTTCGAAGACTATATATATATATATATATATCTTTCTACTGCTTTATTCAACCACACATATGCTATTTTGTTCCAATGCCTTTTGCCATTTTTTGAGACAGCGTCATGATTCCATCCTCCCAGAACTTGGTATCATTATTGGTGACAGTCTACATGATTTTTGCAGGCTTCAAGGGAAATGGATTTTGGACAGATGGAAATAATGTTTGGGATGAGGAGTTACCATTAGTTACACTACTGTCCTCATCTTTGTTGTCATTATAAATATGTAAAGCATTGTGCTCTCCGGCCTTTCTCATGTGCATATTGATGTGGCTAACCTATAAGGAATTCTAAACTGAACCCTTTATTAAATCTACGGAGATATATTGTTCTAATTCCACTGCTCATGTCTAAGGATATCATCTAGTTTTTATCTTTAGTAATGTTCAGTTACTTCTCACCCATTCCCACTGAGACCATGTACACATTGTTCGACCCAGGGAATAGACTTACAATCATTACCAACCAGCGCTTTAATCACTGGCCTATTGTTTCGTAGGACAAAAGTAAGTGGTAATCTGAAAGTTCAACGGATAAGTACGACGGATGTAAGAAAACATCCTAGTGAAGCTATACCAATTTCTGTTGGGTCTGCAAAGAAACGTGACTTCTCGCGTTGTCCTGATGGGAAACGACATTATTTTGATTGGCCAATTTAATCGATTTCTGCTTTTAATCGGTTCAATTGGAAACAGACTTTGTTAGTAATCCTTCGGACACAGACCGGCTTTATAGGGGTTAACAGTGCCTCATTTCTGTGTCTTCCCCAGGCTTACAGACATATCACATTGAAACACCGATTCTCGTACGTCAAGCAACATCAAACCGGGATGATTAACCGCTTAAAATACCAGGTGCTTTAAGATTGGATGAACGGGTGGTGTAATGGATAATGACTCTGGAATAGAAATCGGAGAGCAATGTTTCAATTCTAGTCGGATGCGTTATATTCACTTACGCGCAAATAAATTTGGGCAAGTTACGAATCCATCTCTTCTTCCCCTTACTATGAGTTAATTAGTCGGTCTTCTAACGATAAACTTCTTACAATTCAAAAATGTTTTCTGGCTTTAAATAACCTGCAACTTGATAATACGTGAAAAAACAAACAAACAAACAAACAACAAACAAACAAAAAAAAAACAAAAAACAAAAAACAAATCAATCAATCATTTTAACACAGACCATTTTTCGTCCCTAATGTTTTAGACAATCTATTTTTTCATCGCCCGTGATCATTCTTTAAAAATAAAAGTGAGTCATTTCTGTTGCGTTTGAGCAGAGAATTGCAGATGAAAATACTGTTCATTAATTTTTCCGTTAAATCTTATCGATTCACATATCCAAGTGCCTTACAACGCTTATCTCAGACATATGGACGATCTCTGCGATGCCGTGTGGCCTGGATTACTTTTCATCAGCGATTCGATTTGGTTATCATCAACGGCTGCAGGTCCGTCGGTACGTTCTCGGACATCCAGGTGTAAATTTCCACTTCAAAGATCTTACGACCTGTACTCTCAGCTACGGTACCATCTCTATAAACGGCACATATCTTTTTTGCTACTGCATTTCTTCCCTTTCCGTAAATAAAGGAATAACGATGAAAATGCATCTCACTTTCTTCTATTCATTTTCAACAAGTAAGCATTTATAAATTAACAATGTAAGTCTTATTGAAAGACGCGTTCAGATGTCATCGTTTAAAATAATATATATGTCATAAACCTCAGTCACGAGAGAGACGAAATCATATGTTCAAACAACACCTACTGAAAAACGTTACGAAGTTTTGTTTCAAACGAGTGGTTAATAAATAAAACGCACATAAAGCTAGCAACGATTATTAATGATGATCATACTCGATATTCAATTTGATTTTTTGCTGGACAATCTTCTCACAGATGATGACGAGAAGTGACGTCAGAGAAATGTAGTTTTACTGAATCGTTCTGAGAATACTATGAACTGAACATGTGAGTAAGAAAAAAGTTAAAAAAAAATAGAAACATAAAAGAAGTAATTAAAATCAGACGCAGACAGTTGAAATATCTGAGGCGCATAATGAGGAAAGAGCGTCTAGAAAGTTCAATACTCACAGGGTTTATTGAATGCAAGAGGAATTGAAAAAAGCAACGAATAACCTACCTAACAAGGTTATATAAATGATTGAAAGAACAAGGATGGAAAGGGATAGCAAAAAGACAAACCTGCAACGGGAAGTAATTTGTCTACAGCTATGATCGACCACGTTCTGAAAGGACACGGCCCATAGAAAAAATATCGGATTCTTATTGTTACTCTATTTCATACCAAGCTTGTTTGATATTCTGAGATCGCAAAGAATAGCCGTAGAGTGAACAGTCAATTCGCTGCGAGCTGATTAGCCCGCAATGTAATTTGATTACGAGATGAATAAATGGTATCAAAAGCTGATTGCTTCAGGGCGAGAGTAAAATTCCCTCTTGCAATATTTCAATATGACTCATTAAGGTTTACTGTAAAGTAGAACATTCGCGCATAATTGTCTGTGTTAATAAAAGCTAAAGCAAAGAATCGCCATCAACCCACACAAAAAATGTTAATTAAAGCAGAATTTCGATTCCACATCTTTCTTGCTGACTTTTTACAAATTCTCTGGCACTTTAATTTTTGACACAGACAGGTGACTGAGTTTTTACATATAAGGCAAATCATATACAGAAAGCATATATAGTTTTGAAAATACTGCAAAATGGTTTTCAAAATTATTATTTGAAAGGTTGGGAGAAAGTCCTTTCTGAAATTAATATAAAATAAATCATCTTTCAATCAGATTTCAACAAGATGATCGAAACCTGTGATAGACAATATCTATCTATCTATCTATCTATCTATCTATCTATCTATCTATCTATCTATCTATCTATCTATCTGTTCCTATATCTTTCTATATATCCATTTATTTCATCTTTTATATTTTCTCCCTTTTCTGTCTATCTATCTATCTATCTATCTATCTATCTATCTATCTATCTATCTATCAACTGCCATGAAATGAAGTAAAATACTAGAGTAGACTGTTAGTGAATTAAACGTTTTCAGAGGTAATGCTGAACTATAACAGCCTCCTCAGTAGACCTAGCATAGAAATAAATGCCATATGGTAGCTAAAGAACGAAAGAGAGATACGACAGAAAGGCTCAGCAGTAGAACAGTGAAGCGGCGGCTATGGGCGTCAAGCAGTAAGAATTTTAGATTCACATCCCGAAATTCTCGGGTCAGCCCAGTGGATTAAACCATTGGCTTGTGAATTGGGTGGCATAGTAATTGTGGGTTAAGTTACGGGGGCCGGGTAGTACACATTCTTAATCAGTTAATAACCCGAGCAATAACTGAGATAGTGCAAAATAGAACAAGACGAGTTATCCCCAGACAGGGACAGCGGATCGAGAACAATCTACTCCCGTAGATTAACGATGCCATACAAATTTCTTTGAAGCTTACCCGGATCGGTAGATGCATGAGGAAGGCCGAAACAACATAGATGAGGAAATTAGTCCGAATGTAAATAATAACAAATGTAATTCCGAAGCTTGTACCATTGTGCATATCAAGCCAGAATACCAATTAAAAATGAGGTTAGACTGTAAAGCAACTACTTAAGAAGAAAGCAAAACATCAGCTTTAAATTAAACTCACAAGAAATCCATCACAATTTGTCTACTTTGAAATCCAGTATTCAAAAATGCAGATTCATGTTTAACCATGCATCACGGATGTCTGTAATAAGACCTGCAGATATTGGAATGTTTATTTTACTCATATGATTGAAAATAGCATTTGTCACTGAATAAATATATTCCTTAATAAACAAATTCCTTTCTTAATCGAACAGAAGCCACATCCTGCGCAACAGATCACAAGACAGATTTCTTTTTTTTTTTTTTTACTGGAACTAAGCTAATGTAATTACAGAAAACTCAAGTTAGCCTCATTTTTATTAGGTTGAAATCTTTTCAAGATCTGATGCTGAGAGATTTGCTTTCGTCATTTTAATCTGTTTTATATTAACACGAAGAATCTGTACTGTTTACAGTACAGCCCAAAAGTCTTTGGGTACATGAGCTGACGTAAATTTCTAGCCAGTTTAAAAAGGATCACGCGTCACATTTTCTGCAGAGGAATCATTAGTTTTATTGATTTATTAGCAGACATAATAATCATATTTTATAGCAGAAGTTCTGAATGAGAAGGGAAAGATGAGACGAATCACCCAAATGGCGTTACTTGTGTTTTCTGTTACCTAACTATTTTGGTACTGTGGATTAAAATAATTTATATACAATATTTCTTTTACAACAGCACTGAATTTTTTTACACATAGTTCAAATGATTTTACTGACTTCAAGCATTCGTTCATTTCTTGAAATCGAAGAAAATTTCGAAAGATTCCAAGATAAAGCTAGAAAAGAACATGATTTAGCAAATAATAGCCATGAAATACAGAATTGGAACACAACAGTTAAAGATATCAGGTGTTCGAAAAGTCTAACTTCTCTCTTTTTGAGTGGTCTTATCGCAAAATTTTCTAATTAGACATGGAATTAACTCCAATAGAAAAAGTATCCTATAGAAAAAGCTATGCAAAACAATCGCTTATCAGCAAGTAAATATTAGAAATTTACAATCGATTCAAAGACAGTAATACATTACCTTAGTAATTTTTGTCAACGATTGGATAATTTTATTTATTTATCAGATGTTATGTAAACATATTCATTTGTCTAATTTAATTAGTAGACTAATAATTAACTATTTTAGATATTTGACATATTACAAATTCAGACTAACTTAGATTTCTAAATCATAGAAGTCATAGAAAGAAAGGGTTACTAAGTGTTAGAGAATATGAGAAAAAATGCTATTAAGGAAAGAGAACAATTAACATTATCAGCAAACATTTTGAAATCAAACTATAAGGAAAGATCTCGAAATAATCTAATTTAGCATAGCAATATACTAATTGATACAAGGCCGCAAATTTAGAGCACCCAGCGCAATACTATGTTATAAATGATCTAGTGAGAAGTGTATCCCCCAAAACCCACACCTGGAATCGAACGCAGGCCGACTGAACTTAGTATAGCATAGCACAAAGCTGCAGTTGTGTATTGCGTTGTGTATATGAAATCGTTTAAACGGAAAAATTATTGCTTTTATTTTATGAAAAAATAAATATCCTGAAAGCCAAAAGAATTTTGAATATATACTGTATTTCGATTATAAAAATGTTGTTATAAACCCGAAAATCACTAGAGGTAGTGGATTACAGATTAAAAGACGCAGTTTAAGAGAATATGTGGGGGATGATAACAGTTAAGTCAAGACAAATTAAGATTGTAGTGATTAAATTTGGAGACGATTCCACAGAGCAGCAGTTCGTGGGAAGAAGTTACTCGAGTAAAACTGGCATCCATCCCATAATGTCTTCCAAATGTTCCATATTGTAATCATTTGTTCATTCTTGACCGAAGCTACATTTCCTGGCCATTTGACTATGACCACATTAGCTGATTTTACGACGCGTGTCCATTATCAAAAGATTATGGGTTTATCAGTAAATTTTAAAATTTAACAAAACTTGTACAAACAATTTTTTGAATTTAAACTGCAAGAAAGAGAATCTGTTCTTCTTCTATATACCGCGTCCCTTCAGAACGTAGCTTTTCAGAATTTCCTGTCCTCCGTATCTCTTAAAAATGTTAACTTTTGTTATTTTTTCTAAACCTCGTTCTTTTACTCATTTACTCAAGTTCACTAAGTATGTTATGCTTTGCTTTCCACTGTTCCAATCTGTTCTGTGAGTGTCAGATTTTCCAAGCCCTCTTTCCTTATGCTTCTTAGAAATTTCAAATTTCAAAAAGTTTCATTTTCGTTTTCATTCTTCGTCGTTGACCACATGTTGGACCCTTAGTATCATCAGCATCCTCCTGTAGAACCACATTGTTTACATTTCATGTCTCCTCTCCATCTGTGAGGAAATTGTCCAGCATTCACTGCCATCACACGAATAAATCATACGAATTAGTCTTTTTATTCATCTTAACGAAGCAAAGATGCTGTTTGCTGCCAGGATGAAGCAGCGCATAGCATCCTCCAAGTTCGGTACCAAAGACTACTGGCGCCTCTGCAAACGCGTCTGTAATGTGATTGATACCGACTTAGCTGACCGCCTGCAGTATCTCTCTCACCGGCGTGATGTGGCTTCCCTGTGCCTCTTCTATAAATACTTTCATGGCTTCTGCTCTGACGAACTTAAATCACTGGTGCCCCCTAGATGTGAATTTGCACGAGATACTAGATTGGCAAATAGGTCCCACCCTTTTACAGTGAAACCGATGAAATGTAACCGCAATTTCTACTCCAACAGCTTCTTTCCTCGCACTTCCCGCCTGTGGAATTCCCTACCGCATGCTTGCTTTCCCGACGGCTAAAACCTCCAGGAGTTTAAATGTAAGGTCAATAGACACCTCCTAACACACTAACTCACACCCACTCTCTCCAACTCTCTCCCTATGTACATCCTAAGTCGTCTATCACCCTCCTTCTGACATTTCCCATACCCAATCACTCTATGTAACCCCCCGCGTTATAGTGGCAGTGGAATGCCTTGCTTGGGGTGACACGATTAAAAAAAGAATTTAAATTTAGAATAAAGTTTTATTTTAATTTAATTCGTTCTTTCTTTTTGGCATTTACGTGTACAAAATGTTTTAGTGTAGATTAGTCGCAATTATATTATCATTATTATTTGTTATCATTTTTTAGCTTGCATCAAAAATAGCTTTAGTGGGAGGTGGGGCGATGAACTAAAAAGAGTTGAGAACCATTGGTGCAATGGAATTAGAGATGATTTCGAGTTCGTCATATTTACTTATGCGCAAATGTTCTTGGAAAAGGGATGAGTCCATCCCTTACCCCTAGCTATCGGTGAAATAGTAGAGTAGACGGTGGTTCAGTCTTGCTTGAGAGCCAGTCTAGTAGAACAACAACTCTGAATTCAAAAACTGTACGTAGCCCTGGCGTACTATATGTAGGTCATGAGAGGATCATGAAGATCACAATAGCTTGATAGTCACACCTGTGGTCGCCTTTGTTTGGTAGTAATAGCAGCAGACATCATGTAATTCAATAATCCTTTCCTTTCTAATTAGTTACTTTTATAATGAAGTACAGTCTGAGAACCGCATTCCTCGGGTCAGAGGGAGTCACATTTAAGTGTCATTCTGAATAAAGGCTACGATTCTACGTGTAATTTCTAGTGTAAAGCCAGATTTATGTATCAAGGCTCGAACTTAAATCAATTTGATCAATATGAAAATGTTTTTAACACGTTTAACCCATAAGTTCAAAAAATGACATTAGACAAATTAATGTATAAGATACACGTACGCAAAAGTGTTCCTAATTTAGTAAAAACACATTCTAGTCACGACATCATTTTATGGCGCATTAAAGTTTTGAAAGGCTTCTATAATTAAAACAGTATTTAGAAAAATGAAAAAGAAATAGTTTATCGCTAGAAACGACACAAACAAGCTATTATATTGTAAATATACTATTACCATAGTATCATTTAATACTCGCTAAAATTTGAAAGACTTCTGTATAATTGAAATTTTACCATTTTCAGTGTAAATAAATTGACACTTTCGACATACTTAATGTTCTTTTAGTTGTCATAAAAACAAATAGAAAATATACACACATTATTTTTTACTGGTTTTCTTTTTTATTTATATTACCGTTTCACTTGTTAAACATTTGAGTTAGTGAATTTCTTTGTTATTGTTTGCAAATGTCGCTTAGACTGTGTTATCTTGAAAATTAAAAAAAAACAACTATTTAAGGCTGTAGATGTCATACAGAAAATTAGTAGAGAGATATGCTGTTTTTGATAACAGTTGAATAAAAATATCCACAGTATTTACGCGACTCTTTGAGTTTCACTAGTAACTTTTTTTGTTCATTTTTATGACTATTCAGATCACGGTTGGTCACAGTGTGTCTTTATGTTTAAATGGCACCATTAAACGGTTTAACTAATACGTTGGAAGCTCTTGCATCATATAAGGTGGAGTAGAAAAAACAGATTACAACTGGTGCTACAGAATTCGATAACTACTGAATTCTGGGCGACAAATGTCGCCGTGTTTGCTTTTCAAACTCATTAACCACAAGCGACTTTATAGAAACATCACTGTCAAGCCCCAAAACCGTCAGTTGCGCTGGCATCGGTATCACTTCCAATCCCTCCTCCTTCTGCAATTTTCCCTGGCTGCGTCTCCGTCTACAGACAGAGTCACAACTGACTCGCACTCTTCCCAAAGACTGAGATGCAACTGAGAAATGATAATCATTCCCGGCAATCAATCCAGCCTGATATATTTTGCAGTCTTATTAAAAACTTTTTGTAGTTCAGCCAGTGGACTCACTCGGCGTTATAAATTTCAGCTTCAAGAAAGCAGGTAAACCGACATACAATGCACGTAGTTTTCCCTACATGTTTAATGAGTTACAGGAGATGTCATCAGCGATAATGTATTTAAATATAAGTGTGCTCACAATATCTATTGAGTCTATGAAATGGTCGTTCTCGGTCATGAATTGACGTCAACCATGATATCTTTTTGTTGATGACTACCATCTTGTTCCTCTTGAAGTAACGCACGCTTTCACTGATTCTTACACTGCTTCTTGGACTTTAGCCTCTAGTAAGTGATTTTTGTTATTGTTTTTTGTTGTTTTGACTGTTCAGCTTCGCGATTGTTTACAGTCTTTTTTATGTTACTTTTAGGTTTCATGATAACAATGGTTAAATTTTCATGAATTCTAAATATATTTGAGAAAATATTCTTAAAGAAAACATTGTAGCACTCAAAACATTTCATTCTGCTCAGCTGATGGAATTTCTGTTTTGCTCTAGTGGGTTAAAAGTTTGATGGTTTCGGTTGAAAATATTATCTAGTAGGAACTTCTACAGAAGATATTGGAGGAAGGCGAGAAGAAAGGACAAAACAAACTGCAAAAAAAACGAAATACATAGTTGTAAACAAAAGGAACAGTACAACATGCAAATTACAGAATTGGAATTAAATTAAAAAAAATAAAAAAGTGCAAAAATTTAAATATCTGAAACGTGTTTTAAAATATGACTGAAAATTCGATACTGAAATCCGGAGATGAACTGCGGTAGCCAGTTTAAAAAAGGATGCGTTTCAAAATCTAAGCAAAGTATGAGGAAACAAAGCAATTTTGTTAGAAACAAAGAAAAGAGTACTAAACTGTTACGTAAAATCAGTCTTTCGTGAACGCACCGGAACAAACTCAGGCTTCTGTCAGAGTGCTTTATATACTAATATTTATGTCACGTGATCCCAGTAGCACAATCCATTCAACAGATGTATTTGTTGTCTGGAGATCTGCGTTCGATCACACGTGTCGTTATCGACACTTTCTTCCTACATAACACCCCCCCCCCCCCTTGAGATGACTCCTGAAAACTATCCTTTAAAGTCTGTGTTTTTTAGTGCTGGTTCCACACTTAAAAATTCCGTCGAAATTTTTGTCTTTTTTAAAATGAAACTGAGACAATGGGTTAGTTGTTTGGATAAGTATTCTCGTCTTTATTCCGAAAGGATGTCTAATATAGAAGAGGCTTCGGTTAGAGTGCTGTTGGATAAACTAGAGTTAGTAATCTGTAGAGGGTGATGACTCTCTTTGTCGACCCTGGCTCAGAGGTGTAGTAGGTGTCGAACAAATATTATTGCTCTAATTATTGTTGTCCGGGTTTATTTCAGAAGGTATAGAATCCATGTCCTAAGTGGTGACAGTAGTACAATCAACAGTTACATTTGTTGCCTGGAGATCCGTGTTCAACCACACATGTCGCTTCGGTATCGACACTCTCTTCCTACATAACATTAGCATATAGCAATTTTGCAGTGTGTGACTGCCAAAATTTAGAAAATATATTTTTTTAAATTTTTAACTTAATTTGAAATTCATCATTACATTTCATGACTCTTGGATATTTTCGTGTGTACTGAGCGGATCACAATCAAATGGACTGATAATCTATGGCTAAATAGTAAAGTTAAATAAATCGGAAAATCTGATTTCTAAATAATTTTTCATGACAATCGAAATACCATGTCATTTTCACATAATTTAATTTCTGCTGATTCTGATATATTATTAAACTTTATAGAGATTGAGTTTTACAATAAAAGCTCTCATCACCCATTTACAGTTTATTAGTATTATCATTTTTCTTTTGAGCAGGAGAGAAACTTCATTCAGCTGATGAAAAATTCAACTAAGATGGTACATGTTCTTCTTTCGAGCTTGAATTTTGTTGGCTAAGTCTGAGTGTCCCTTTGCAAGAATGCAACTATTATATTAAATAAATTTACAAACCTTTTCAAGCCTTTAGGTAGCAAACGAATATCTGTATGCAAAAGAAGTCTTATATATTTTTCGTCAGCATCGACACAAAATATTAAAAGAAGACGGTCACATTCTCTGTTTGATTTAATGTTGTTTATTGTTTTTATAACAGTATTCAATGACTGATTAAGGATCGGGTTTATATTTATAGACATAAGCTGGTGCCTGTGTAGCACACATTGTATAACTAGAATGCCGGGACACAACTTTTTCAAATGAGATATAAGTCCCTTGTACCTTTCAACCATAGACCTTGCACAATTAAAATACATGAAACTAAATTTTCACAATATGGAAAACCCTTTTCTTAAAAAAATGTTTTAACTGCAGAATATATGAAAGCTCCCGTTGTGTCAGCATCTAACAGTTTTAAAAATAATAAATCTTGTAAAGCACAGTTTTTATAAAAATATCTTACATATCCCATTAAAAGTGCCTTGTAATCAATAACTGTGCTTTCGTCAATTTGAATAGAAAAATTCGTTGTTTTTCAATCTTTGATTTAGTACGTCTTTGATATGACCGGACATTTCATCAATTCTCCTATAAATAGAATCATTACTCAAAGGTAGAGCTTTAATAATAGATGAAGGATGTTGATTCATAACTTCTGATATTACGGCTTCTACTGCAGGCACAAAAATCTTTTCATCTACCGTATGTACACTTCCTGTTTTGCAATTGTTTCTGCGATTTTATAGGAAGTAATCAGTCTATCGTCATTAATTTTTGTCTGTTCCCTGATTAGTTACTTAAAAGTATTACGATTTTAAAATCAATTTTCAATCCCTCAAAATATTTCATAGGCTTACTGACGTTTGTTTTCTCATGTGGTCAGAGAGCCGAGAGGGCTTCATGGTTTTATTTATTTATAAGACTAAAAGAGCCTCGCTTTGGGTCTGTAGGGTTCTTGATAAAACTATACTGTAAATAATCATTGATATACTATCGATACTTCTTTTTCGTCGAACTTGCCATCAAAAGTGTGTGTGAGCAAATGCAAATTAGTAAACATCAAACTGACAATTATATTTGTGACCAAAAAGGAACGCCAATCTCAAGCTAGCGCCGTATTTTTAATGAATCAGAAAGCCCGGCAACTAGTGGTATATTAAGAAGAGTAGAAATTTAAGTGATCAATGACTCGATCGAATGTATTAATGCAACTAGACAACATTTGATAACAAGACAAGTACATGCATGTGTATACTAAATAAACCATCACGTGCAACTGTCATCTCAAGCGTCTATCTCTCACACATGTAATTTACATAAATTGAATCACAACAGGAGAATAGTTTTTGTGTTTGAATTGAGAAAACATGTTGGTATTACGTGTGAGCACAGTGGCTAATCGAATTCACCGACAAAATTTGATTTTTGCCCCCAAAGTAGTGATTCGTCCCCGGGTTGAGAACCACTGCATTACACAACCTGTATCTCCCTACTGTTGAAAGGAAACATTTTCATGGCAAATTCCAAGTATGAAGAATACGTGGGGACCTTTAAATACCATTTTTGATGCTACACCTACTTCGGCAATTACAAAGGAAGTATAAAAGGTGCAACATGAAAGGAGAGGAAAAAGTAAAAGAGAGAAACAGAGACAAAGAAAGAATGGTTAGTTTTGTTAAGAAATACAATATTACTTTTTAATTTTTTTTAATAGAAATACACTGAAAATACAATATTCGTATGTCAATGTAAGCATAGAATTTATTCATTTATCCTTTTGATCGTATATACGTTGTGGTGCAGTGGACATTGGCTCTGACTGAGGAATTACAAGATCGAGTTCGAATTCCTGTTGTATTTTCGCGTAAATGAAGGCGCAAATACCCTTGGGAAAGGTATTAATCCATCTATTTTAGTTCAGCTTTGGATTAAGCAGCAGGCCAGTTTGGGTCCTATAGCCGTTCTTTTTTTAATTGTATGCTCTTTATATGGTTTTGGTGGTGACATTTTATCTTTGTAGACCCATATGTATTTTGATATATATAAATAAATTGATGACAAGTCGGAAAAGTGTGTTCAGAACAATTTATTGATGGAATCAATTCTATATACAAACATATTAAAAGAAATGCCACCTAGATGTTGTTATCCTACACTACTTCAAATAAAAGTTTAGGAAGGAACCCCCTTGATAATGGAAAGAGCGATAACTGCTTTTTGACTTCATAAACTTATTTTCAGAAAAGTTATTTTAGGAGAAAGATATTATAATATCACCCAACAGTAGTACACGCTTCTCTGTCTATAAATGCCGAATGTTTCCTTATAGGGAAACGGATAACATTACCAATAATATTGTTCTAGTCTGCATCAAAACTATAAAAATAGAGACCTTCAAAATTGAATCTTAAATTTTAACATCTGATGTTTTTAAATGTAATCAATCCTGACTTGGCAACCTGCCTTCGTCACTTTCACATCGATGTGATGTGGCTTCCCTCTGTATTTTCTACAAATATTTTTGTGGCAACGACCCTGACGAGCTTCTTTCCTAGTTCCTCAATTACATGAATTTACGCGTGCTACTAGATTGGCATCTGGATCCCAACCTTTTACTGCTGAAAAAGCTGAATGTAACCGTTTCTTCTACACTGATAGTTTCTTTTCTCTCATTTCCTCTATGTGGGACTCCCTTCTGTTTACTTACTTCCCTGATAGCTTCTTCTTTATGTGCCGTATTCCTTCAGGGTGTAGGCGATCATGGACTTCCACTTGCCCCTATCTCTTGTCGCTCTCAATAATTGTCCTCTTTGTATCCCTCCCAGAAACACACAATCTCTAAAGTTTAAAAGCAACGTCCATTACCATCTTCTATTTCCTTGAATATCATCGATCCCTTATTCTATCTTCGACATCCTCTCTACCTTGTTTTTCTCTCACTATAGCCCACTGCGTTCCTGCTTTGTTTGGGGTGAAATTAAAAACAAACATATATTTCAAACTTAACCAATTTTATGTGTATTTTTACCACTTTTTATAGCATTTAATATTAGACGAAGTTTTAATAAAAGTGAAACATGTTAGATTGATATACGTTTTTTATTTGCTTTTTATTTTATCTTATTATATATATATATATATATATATATATATATATATATCGATTGATTGAGTGATAAATCGAATAGACATTTAGAGAGACAGGAGGCGCTAATCCATCAGTACATAGTTGACATTTCGAGGAGAGACAGCAGAGACAAATAGGTGGGTCAGTGGGTACACTCATATATTCATGTGAAATAAAAAGCCTGGCTATTTTCAGCAAAGCATTCAGCAAGTCTTTTGTTGCTAAAGCAAAGTTATTTTGGCGTTAGCAAAAGCCTAACATTAAGTTCAAATCTTACCGACTCGTCTAAGTCGATAATCATTTATTCAATGGAAGTCGTTTTTAAGATAAAAGGCATTCTTCTCTATCTATCTATCTATCTATCTATCTGGATTTTTTATCCTGTCTTAAAAAAAACTCCCAAATAGTTAAACTCCTATAAGTTTGTGATTTGACATCCTCAATTCATAATTCACAACTTGGGTTTTTCTTTTGCCGACTGTCATACATTCTGTTCAAAGTTCAAACTCCGACCGTGATCATTTTTTTTAATCATATCACCCCAAGCAAGGCGAAAACGCCACTGATGCGTAGGGGGCCACATAAGAGTGAGAAGATTGGAAAAGAGAAAAACCGGAAACCACATCCTAAACAGGAAACAAGGGATGAACCTTTTCACCTGTTCAATAGACGTGGGTGGATTGTGAACCGGGCGATAGTTTAGTCTATCTACTCCAATTGAAAAAAAAAAAATAAATAAAAGAAAAAAAAAGAGTGAAAAGATGGGAAAAGAGAAAAACCGGAAACCACATCCTAAACAGGAAACAAGGGATGAGCCTCTTAACCTGTTTAATAGACGTGGGTGGAGTGTGAACCTGGAGATAGTTTAGTCTATCTACTCCAATTGAAAAAAAAATAAAATTAAAAAAAAGAGTGAAAAGATTGAAAAAGAGAAAAACCGGAAACCACATCCTAAACAGGAAACAAGGGATGAGCCTCTTCACCTGTTCAATAGACGTGGGTGGAGTGTGAACCGGGTGATAGTTTAGTCTATCTACTCCAATTGAAAAAAAAAGAGTGAAAAGATCTCAAAAGAGAAAACCGGAAACCACATCCTAAACAGGGAACAAGGGATGAGCCTCTTCACCTGTTCAATAAACGTGGGTGGAGTGTGAACCGGGCTATAGTTTAGTCTATCTACTCCAATTGAAAAAAAAAATAAAATAAAAAAATGAGTGAAAAGATTGGAAAAGAGAAAAACCGGAAGCCACATTCTAAACAGTAAACAAGGGATGAGCCTCTTCACCTGTTCAATAAACCTGGGTAGAGTGTGAACCGGGCGATAGTTTAGTCTATCTACTCCAATTGAAAAAAAAATAAAATAAAAAAAAGAGTGAAAAGATTGGAAAAGAGAAAAACCGGAAACCACATCCTAAACAGGAAACAAGGGATGAGCCTCTTCACCTGTTTAATAGACGTGAAAATAAAAAAATAAATCATTGCGTGATCATCAAAACCTTCGGCATGTTACGTATTTATTCTTCCCTTTCCATTATGGATTCCGGGTCTTTTTTGGTGACGAATTATTTTCTACCCTCCAACCTCTCTATCACAGGCGAGATGTGGAAAGTCTCTCGGTTCTCTATCGTTACTACCATGCTCGGACGAATTACATTCTTTGGTTACGCTATGTATAACCTTCACAGTTAGAGTCCGCCATGCCGCATATTGTAAATAACCACCTACATTCCCTTCCTATTCCATCGGTGAAAGGTCAGTTTTATCCAAACCACTGCTTTGTAGAACCAACTACCAAGAAGATTTTTACTCGTTCATTGCAATCTTTTTTCGTTCAAGTTTACGGTAAACCGTTATCTCTCCTCCTATCTGTGTACACTGCTTCTTAACGTAACCCTCTACCTCGAATGGAACCTTACAGTAAAAGAACATAGCAGAACAGATAAGGTGAATTGTAACTCGGTTAGGCATAGGTCCAATAACTCCACCTTGTAGAACTTACTTGGCACTGAAACGATAGCTACAGCAACTAGCGTGGCCAAGCTGTGGCCTAATACTCCACATACAGTGAGGAATATTCACTTCTCATTTCTCTCTCTGTCACTCTCTCTCTGTCTGTCTGTCTGTCTGTCTCTCTCTCTCTCTCTCACACTCACACACACACACACACACACACACACACACACACACACACACACACACACATATATATATATATATATACTCTCCCACCGTAGACACAAGGCATCCAGTCAAAGAGATTCCACTGTTCACTTTGTTTTGTAATTTACCAACAGACATATATACACTTACAGCCTTAGTACAACTCCTTTTCTCCATCAGCTGATCACAATTTTTATTTAAGTATGAAATATCCGTCTTCAATTCGAAAATTTTATATCGCTAGTTAAAAAAATTTGTTACCTTATTTGAAATCACAACTTTATTTTCTCCTATTTTTATTCATTGTTGAGATGAATTCCGACCTTTTGTTTTCATTCAATTTTGACATGGCTAGATTTTCGTTGGTGAATGACAATTTATCCGGAGTCAGAATTAAGTAATTGTCAACTTTGAGGCTTTCCTCGAATTTCTTTCATAATATATACATATCCTTATATCCCAAATACTTCTTATCAAAACCAAAAACATAAACGTATGCATATCTACATCTAAGTTAGTATACATATATTCATTATATTGTTCATCATGCAGTACAAAAATCACAAATTAATAAACTGGGAAAATATAGCCCTGTTAATGACATAAATTTACCTCTTCTATTAGTCACAATTCAGATTCAAGTAAAGATCAAAATAATCACGCCATTTTCTCAATACCAACAGTTTATACTGTTAGGTTGAGTCATAAATAATTTGATTTTGTTTATCAACTGTATTCTTCCAAGAATAAATTACAATTATATTTTATTCAAATATATATTCACCGTTATTTGCAATGACTTGTTACCACTTATCAAGTAGCTCGTCTGTATGTTTTAAATAAAACTCCACAGATATTAACGTGAAAACGTTTTCAACGAACCCTTCAACCGGGTTTTCATGCAAGAAAGTTTTTTTCTCACTAAATCTTTTTTGTAACAATCGAAAAAGGTAATAATTGATTAGTACAAGGTCGGATGAATATGGCGTGTGAGATAGAACAAACCAATTGAGTCAATTTTTTATTTGTTGTTTTTCGCGCAGCAGAATTGGCTCAAAGATAGAACAAGAACAGTGTAGCTTTGTTAAAAATCCCGGAACAAGGAATGTGATATTCATGCTCAGAATGCTATCTGAAAGATCAATAGAAACGCACAAGGAACTATATCTGTGCTTTATAGACTACGCAAAGGCATTTGACAAAGTACGGCACAAAGACTTGAAAGAGATGCTCGACAACCTTGATATTTCCGGAAAAGACATTAGGATAATCAAGAATATCTATTGGCAGCAAACCGCTTGTATACGGATAGGAAGTGAATTCAGTAGGTATACAAAAAATAAAAGGAGCGTAAGACAAGGATGTGTTTTCTTACCGGATCTATTCAACTTATACATCGAAACAATTCTGAGAGAAATAAAACCCTTGCCAGGATTCGTTATTGGCGACCACAACCTCAACAGTGTAAGATATACAGATGACGCAGTGCTGATAGCAGACACGGAAAGAAGAATGCAGGACATCCTACAAAAAATTGCATGAGAAAGCGAGAAGAAAAAGCGAGAAGAAAAGACTAAGCATAAACTTAAGAAAACTGACTGCATGGTCATCAGCAAAAAGAAGACCCAAAATGCCAACTACGGGTTAAATTAAAACAAGTAAAGAAATTTAGATACCTGTGATGAGTGCTGACAGAGGATAGAAAGTGTAATGTTGAGATCCAAAGATGCCTTGGCCAAGAACGCATTTCAAAAGTTAAATAGAGCATATCTCATTAGAAACAAAGAAGAGAGTGCTGGATTGCTATGTGATATCTGTCCTTCTGTATGACAGTGAATGTTTGACAATTTTCTCAAGGATAAAGGAGAGGCTTCAAGCAGCAGAAATGTGGTTTTACAGAAGGATACTGAGGATAGCATGGACTGAGCACGTGACTAACAACAAAGTGTTCGAGAGGATGGAAACTAGAAGAAAACTCATACTTATAAAAAAGAGACAGATGAGGTTTCTTGGGCATGAAATGAGGAAGGAGGGCCTGGAGAATCTGATACTCACAGGACGGATAGAAGAAGAGACAGGGGAAAGCAGCGTGCGAATTACTTGATAGGTTTGAGCAAATGGATAGCAGAGTAGGGTTTGGGATAGATACCAAGAGGAAGAATTTTGAGAGCGACAAGAGACAGTGTTAAGTGGAAGTCCATGATCGCCTACGTCCCGAAGAGACATGGCATATGAAGAAGAAGCTGTAAGCGAAATTACGTTGTTCTTCAATACATTCTGAACTTTGTCACTGCCCTTCAATAAATCCAAGGTATGTTAATTTAATCTGGATTTATTCTTAATTGCTATGTATGGCAATTTTGTAGGTTTTTAATGTGAAAAAGGTTTCAACAAACTTAGTTTTGTTTTTATTAAATAAAGTTGATCTCATGAAAGTTTTTTGCAGTGATCAAAAACATAATCGTCGGTTGTGGTGATGTCAAGTGAAAGTAAAAGGCGGGTTGGAAGCAAACAAACGAGTTCTAATTTTTTTTTTTGTATTCTTGCTGTATGAGAACTTGTGTTGTGCGTTAGGGTGCAGTGGATATCGTTTCGGAATGAGAAATCGGGAGCCGAGTTCGAATTCCAGTTGAATTCCTTGCATTCACTTATGCGCAAATACCATTGGAAAGATATTAATCCGTCTCTTCCCTCCAGTTATGGGTTAAATAATAGGACAGATTGGGTTCTATAGCCTTGGCTGGCAACCATCCAACCGCAGAAAGTAATGGCAATCTACTGCGGGATAATCATCTGCCCAGTCTGTCATATCTCGAAAGTATCACGTATGGCACTTAACTGACTGTTGTCATAGAGGAAAACAAAAAGATTTTATATTGACGCGCGTCGAGTACTTTTCGATTAATTTTTTATGTACAAGATTCAGTTACCGGACGTATAAATGTGCATTTAAGGAGTCTAAATGAATGATGCAACGACGACACCAAAACAAACACAAAATCCCCTTTCTTCCATTGAGCTCGGATTTTAGGGTTGTCTGTGGAGATTTATCCTTTTGTGTTGAATATTGTCATTTTTAATGGCCTGTTATGATATGGCGGTTTTCTTAGCCTAGCTTAAATGCAGCTCCAGGTAGAAAATATGGAACACACAGTGAGAATCGAGAATCTTTTTACTCTTTTCTTTTTCTTTTTTCAATTGGAGTAGATAGACTGAACTATCGCCTGGTTCACACTCCACTCACGTCTATTGAACAGGTGAAGAGGCTCATTTCTTATTCCCTGTTTAGTATGTGGTTTACGGCTTTCTCTTTCCCAATCTTTTTACTCTTTTCTTTTTTCAATTAGAGTAGGTAGACTAAACTATCGCCCGGTTCACACTCCACCCACGTCTATTGAACAGGTGAAGAGGCTCATCCCTTGTTTCCTGTTTAGGATGTGGTTTCCGGCTTTCTCTTTTCCAATCTTTCCATTCTTACGTAGCCCCCTGTGCATCAGTGGCGTTACCGCCTTGCTCGGGGTGATATGATAAAAAAAATTGCTTCTCGCAAAAAAAAACAAAAAAAAAAACTTTTGATTCAACTTGATATTGCTACGGATACACGACAGGTATTTGGCTCATTTGGTAAACACACCGATCTTTTTTGAACTCATCTGCCTCTGAACTGGAAAAGAAAAGCTAGGGATTATCTTAATGCCACATTTCTTGATCAGTAGAGGAAGTCCAATCCTATGGCCCGCACCACTCTCTTGAGGTAACTGAAATAAACCTTTTTGTTTTGAAGTTATGTTGAGAAAATCGTATGCGAAGAGAAGGTAAACACATCTGAAGCGACGCAATAGATCTCCGATACTTTTGCAATGGTTGATACAGTCACGGTTGGGTAAGTCTGGAGAGACTTCGAATATCGATTCGATCTTCTCTCGATGATAAAGCAGAAATTCAAGTCGAAGTGGAATTTTGATCAACTCAGGCGGAAGTAAACTTTGTGATATCTTCCAACAAAATCAAACTTTGATATTATTTATGTTTTTATTATGTACTTATTAAAAAGACGTTTATGTAGATAGAAAGTCGCTTAAATTTCAAGTATAATTTTGTAGTGATTATATCATCGGTATTAAACAAGTAAAATTCAATCAAAATAACAGCAAATATACAATGTTTATTAAACAGAGATAAAATTAGAGATTAATTCCATATGTAAAAACTCACAGTGGATAAAGCAGCCACTTTTGCTTATACTATCCACATATGTAAAGAGATTATACATGAATAGATTATTTGTTCACGCATTTTTGTTACTGTCGCTCCTCAATAATTTTTTGTGACAAAAACGTGCTCAAGATGATTGGCGATGGGATAGATCGCAAGGAGAGTTGGATTCATACCTTTTTTAATAGTATCAATGCACTGTGATATAAGAAGTTTAATTTGGAATTGAAATTCAGTTTATCGATTGCTTTTTCAAAGCTGTTATGTACCTTAAACAAATATTAATTCTGCATGATCATTGCAGATTTTGCAAACATGTATACTGAAATTGACTGAAAACATAATCTGTATAGTGTCAATATTATGTTTGTTTAGTAATTTCTTATTTAAATCTGACCTTTACATAAAACTGAATATTAACAGAGAAGAAAACTAATTGATAACTGCATTCGCTTTTAGGTAGGTAGGCAGTGTGGGGAAGAGAAAAAGAGAGAGTGAAGTATAGAAAGAGGTGGAGGAAAAGTCAATACAAAAAGGCAATAGAAAATGTGTGCAAATGATACAAGTGATAGAAAGAGAAAGGAAGATTAAAGCAAATACAGAGAGACTATGATATATATATATATATATATATATATATATATATATCCAGGATTGGTAAATCCCAATGGATACGAGTAATATCAGTCAAATATTAAAATTGATTCAACAGACAGCTAGATGTAAACTAAACAGGTATGTTGAAATAGTTATTCCTCAAATGTAATCTGAATTTACAGATTATATATATATATATATATATATATATATATACCCGATTGTATGTAGAACGGAGAAAGGATATTTACAGCGACCAAAACATTAATTTAAAACAGTGCTCGATATATAATATATAGAGCTTTGGATATTAATTATAAATTATATTTTAGATCATGTACATAATTTTTTTATAAATATCCGTTACAAAGGTACATTTGTTTCGACATTGAAAGTTGCGTCTGAAGAGACATTCAACTTTCAATGTCGAAACAAATGTACCTTTGTAACGGATATTTATAAAAAATTATGTACATATTCTAAAATATAATTTATAATTAATATATATATATATATATATATATATATATATATATATATATATATATATATATGAATTGTTTGAACATTATTTTAATCAATACTCGTATTTAAGTAGATATCGATCAAAAATAATATTCAAACAATTCATTTCAAATTGTCGGTTGGTTATAACCAAGTTCCGTTAATATATATATATATAGTTGTAGACAGAATTATTTGGCTCTTTCCATAATTACAAATCAAGTTGTAATACATCAAATTTTCATGGAGACTTCACTTGCTGTTTTTCACAAATGATGATATTCTTTTTAATCATATCACCCCGAGCAAGGCGGTAACGCCACTGATGTGCAGGGGGCTACATAAGAGTAAAAAGATTAAGTAGAAGAGAGTGAAGAGAAAGACGAACCAGTTAAAAAAAGCAAGAGAAGGATGGGAATACAGGTGTGATGACAGTTGCAAAGCTGGAGAGAAAGGAAAGGATATACAGGGCGGTAATGAAGTTCAAAGAATGTGCAGTAATGCCTAAAACAAAATTTGCATTTTAACGTCAAACAATACTGCAAAATACATAAAAAATTCTAATACCTGAAAAATTATTGTCCCTCTTGCCTCAATAATCAGTTGTGTAATCTTTACTCTTGATTATTGTCTTTCATCCATTTTTTTTTCTAGTTTCTTACACATACCGATAGGTATTTTGCTCCATTCCTTTTTGGCAATAGCTTCTAGTTCTTCCAAATTTGAACAACTTTTCTTCTCTTACACTTTCTTCAAATATGCCTATGAGTTTTAAATGGAGTTTAGGTCAGGACTTTGTGCAGGGTACGCCAATACCTTAATTTTACTGTCATCTTAGTATTTTGTAACAATTCGTTCCATGTGTTTCGAGTTATTGTCGTGTCGGAACGTCCAGTGACGCCCCAAAGACAGTTTCTATATATTTTATTTTGTATTATTTTTAAGAATGACCAAATATTGCCCTATACCCTGTAGTCTTACTAGTTTCTCTGGTTCATAGCTGTAAATCAACCCCAGACCAGAATGCTCTCATTAGTCAGTCAGTTAAGTGCCATGCGCGATACACGCTTTGGGCGATCATGTCTCGAAAGAGACATGACTGATTGGGCAGAAGATTATCCTGCAGTAGGTTGCCATTGCTTTCTGCGATAGACTGGTTGCCGACCAAGGCTATAGAACCCAATCTGTCCTATTATTTAACCTATAACTGGAGGGAAGAGACGGATTAATACCTTTCCCAAGGGTATTTGCGCGTAAGTGAATACAATGGATTCAACTGGAATTCGAACTCGGCTCCCCGGTTTCTCGTTCCGAGCCGATATCCACTGTACCACAACGCACATACTTAATTGTAGGGAGAGTATTTTTTGGGCTTTGGAGCTTTATTCACTTTTCTCCATACATAAACTGAATTATGTGATCAATTAATTCTAGTTTGGTTTTATCTGACGATAAAATAGAGTTCCCATATCTACTCCCATGCATAAGCTAACCTACATTTTAGGCGTTTAGCCTTATGTAAGGGAGTTTTGCTTGAGCCACAAGCTTGAAATCCTGGTCGATGAAAGCATCTAGTGATTGTCTTCGTAGATACATTTAACTTTGATGTCTTTACATCATTGACTATGTCCTTTGCCATTCAGTGAAGATTCTTTGAGACATCTAACAGTTTTCCTTTCTCTCAGAAATTAACCGTTTTCTGTCAGACCTTAATTTATTCTCAACACAATGATTCACGTTGTACTTCTTGATAATCCTAGGAATTGTTTATCAATGTCATTTAAACGCTTCGAATCTGTTGCATATCCATCATCTTGTTTGTACTCATCAGCTATCCCCATTCGGAGATTCTTATCAAGTTCATCCGTCTTCGTCATATCTGCAGAACGAAAGAAATATCGCGGTAGTTGGCATTCAAATATTGTCTTCTTCAGTACCTTTTAAAATGTTATAGAATCAAGTCAAGACTATTTAATTTCCAAAGTGTTTTTGTATTAAATGTCAAATTAAGAAAAAGAAAAAAGAAACAAACATTATAATTGCCACGGAGAAATATTATTTCATGATTTCTATAAGGGAGCAGTGAATAATTTTGGACTGCACCAATTTATAGTGAAATCTATAATATATCAAAACTAAAAATTTCACGAACTTTTCAAAACTAAATACAACTATTTATGATAAATTCAGCAAGTACTTGCAAATATTAGCATTTCCTTAGAAAATTTGAAATATTCAGTGGAGCGAATAATTTTGTCCGCAACTCACTCTATCTATCTATCTATCTATCTATCTATCTATCTATCTATCTATCTATCTATCTATCTATCTATGTACCCACAAAGATTAAAAATGAGCATACATGATGAAAATATACCTCAAAATTTTATCGTCAAAATCTTTGTTATTATTAAAAGGAAAGAACGAAGGATTTTTTGATTATTATTTTTCTTAACCCACTTCGGAACATTTAAAATTTGGCTATTTTTCTTGCGTCAGCAGTAGGGGAGGGTCATAAATTAGTATAGAAAATTGGACCACATGTTTGCAGTGAAAACACACGGGTTTGGAAATTCTTGCAAAAAATTAAACAACTGTCAAAGTTTTATGAATCTTTCAGGACTGATTATTCTAGAAATGTCTCTTTTTTACAAGATCATCATAGAAATATATTTTCACATGAGTTACCCCCACCAGTTATTTAACTTAATGAAATTTCGAGAAATTTATTTTTGTAGAGCTTAACATTTATATTAGTTATAAGCACACGTCATTGGAGAATTTAAATGCACATTTTTTTGAAAAACAGAACACTCCCAGTTACAGAAAGTTTACTTTGAATTGTAAAATTAAGATATTATTCAATTAGCAAAGATTTTAATTGCTTTTATGAATTAGATATAATACGAAAACTATTGTCTTACGAAAAATGTTTTCATATTTCAAAATTTGAATTAGCTTAATTTATAAAGTTTAAATTCTTCTGAGATTCTGGATTAATTTGTAGCTTTTAGGTGATATTTGTATTAAGTAAAAATTATATTTATTAATCATAAATGTAAAGGCTTTCTACAATTTAGCGACCCTCAGTCTTTTAAAAATAATTTTGAATTTTTTGTGCGTGTATAAAATTGCCTATTTTTGTAAATACGTATATCCATACATGACATAATAAAAAGTGGGGTAAATATAATAGTAACTTAAAAGTCAAAGTACCTAAAACTAAATAAAATATTAGATCACTTAGAATATTTCACTAAACTTTTAAAATTACTGGGTAATTAAAAATTATATAAAAATGCTTGCACGTTATATTCGTTAAGCAACATTTAGAGGTATATTCGCAGCAGAAAATTATTCCAATGTCAATCGAGATAGTTGTCAACACTCCATAAATCTCCGTGTTAAAATACTTTTCTTCAATATGTTAAAATGAAAGTAATATTTGTTTCAAATCAGATTAATTAAACTTTAAATCAGCCCATCTTCCAGAAATAAAATTTCAGAAAGTTATATTTTATTTTTAAAAAATTTTTAATAAGGAGAGTTACGTTGTCCTGAAAGATTTGTAAATATGACTAAAATCATCCCTTTTTAGAGATGAAAAAATTCCAATTAATTTAAATTCGTTTTGAAATGCCAGAAACTATTTTTATATTAGTAATATTACATTTAATCTATTAGCTTGAAATTGAAACGAAAATAAAAACTTCAAGAAAAAGTTTTTATTAAAAAAAATGATAAAATAAACCTTACGTATCGCGTATATTTAAACAATTTTTTTCATTAAACAAGATAACGATCTCTCTCTCTCTCTCTCTCTCTCTCTCTCTCTCTCTCTCTCTCTTTATATATATATATATTGTATTTCGCGAAAAAAATAATCGACTAGAGTATTTCTGGAAGATGACTTTTTAGGGCAGCCATAGTGCTCGATATTAAGAAGTTGTGTATTTATAGTAATAATTAAAATTAAATGTTTACCTATCTTGTTTCTATTCTAAATTTATCAGAGATTACATTCGCTTGCCAGAAGACTTGAATTACAATAATACTTGAATATTTTATTTACTATTACATATATAAGTTAGAACCAAAGTCATGTCTGAATTTTTAGTCAAACATTTTGAACAAAATTTATAAAAGTATTACCACTTTATGTTTAGTAATGCTATTATCAGTAAGTAAAGTATTTTTCTTTCAGATTATGAGAATATTGTTAATAATATAGATCGGGGCATTCTCCTATTGTTCGTCTCTAATAAAATGGCTTACTCTATCAGTTTCATAAAGGTGTCGGCATAGCAGCAAAAGAGTGGATGAATTGAGTTTTCAAAACGGGTATTTTATTGTAGAGAACCCGCCAAGAGAGGGTCGTCCAAAAGGATTCGATTCAGTGAATTTAGAAACTTCTGTTACAGCAAATAGGGAACTAAAAAAATCCTATGTTAATCCTATGCAAGTTGAAAATGATAAGAAAAGTGACAGTGGTTGGAAAATGGGTTCAGTAGAACCTGTCTACAGATAATTGTCAAAAAGGTTTCGATTTTTGCGAGTCGTTTTTTACATGACAGCTTCATTGCCCTCATTGAACAGACTTGTTACTAGTGATGAGAAATGGATTCTTTACCGTAATTTTAAGCACCCTTGTTGGTGGATCAATTGAGGAAGATGATCTGGTCAGCAACAGAGTGGAGAATAATACAAAGAAGATAATCTAGAATGTATGGTGGGATAGTCAATGAATAATCCATTATAATCAGACGGCCAACGCTGACCTCTACTACCGACAACTTTGTCGTTTGAAAGCAGCTTTGGACAGAAAACAGCAATCTTTTGTTAACACAAAGGAATTAATCTACCATCACGATAAGGACTAAACTCAACACTGCACGATTGACTAAAGATGTCTTAGACGAGTTTTTTGGCTTTATTATCTATATTCTTCTACAATTGCTCTCTCTGATGATGGCTTGTTTAGGAATTTGCAAAACCGTTTGCATTGCCGAAAGCTGACAACAAGAGAACAGATTAAACATGTGTTTTTTTTCTCGTATTTTGAATTAAACCAAAAGAATTTTAAAAGCATGGCATCTATAATCTTGTTGTCATATAGAATGGGATTCTAGGAAACAATGGGGGTTATATTAATGATTAAGCATTAATCTGTAAATATTCGTATCTTTATTCGTAATATACACAATAAAATCGTATAGAAACCCCGTTTCAACCGGATATATATATATATATATATATATATATATATATATATATATATATATATATATATATATATATGATATTGCAAACCGACACTTGACAAAAAGAAAACAAAATAGGCAATAAAAACATAAGTTATATGTGCAGAGACGCGACAGTTTATTTTGTAACAGTTAGAGTTAATTACTACATTATTTTTCAATGTAACCCCCAGAAAGAAATAGTCAAGGGGGTTGCAGTCGGGTAAGGAGGGCAGTGGTGAAGAACATTGTTGAGCAGTCTTGACCTTGTGTGCAGATCCTTTTGAAAGAATGCTGTGGTTCTTCTCTGATGAAAAGAATTTTATCTAGGACCAGACGAGCAACAGGCAAAACGACTGGTAGATCTGCAAAGACATCGAAGAGGTTCCAGTCATGAAGCATACAAAATTACCCTCCTCCATTATGGTCCTTGGCATCATCTTCAGCAAGGGGGCGTCATACCTCCGTTCTTTTTTCAAAAGAGCCTGAAAATCACCGTTGAGATCTACCAAGAAATGCTGAGGAGCGTGGTTAGGACCTGGATAGACGAGATTGCTGTTGGACGCCCCTACTTCTTCCAACAGGATTCCGATTCTGCACACAAGGCCAAGACGACTCAAGACGACCCAGGTGTGGCTGCTCAACAATGTTCCTCACTACTGGTCGCCGGACCTGTGGCCACTATTCTCCTTTGACTGGAACTTCCGTAACTATTTCTTCTGGGGGCATGATCGAGGCCAAGACCAACAAACACTTCCCAAAACACGGTCGACTCTCTGAAAGCTACCATCGTGAAGGCGTTCGACGCTATGGACAAGGACATGATTGCCAAATCGTGTGATTTATTTCGCGCCCACCTTGAGATGGTCGTGTTTAAATATATAGATTTTTGTTATAACTTAATTCCATTCCAAATATCCATATAGCATCCATAGTAATTAGGAACAGAAAAACTATAAGTATCTTCAATTAGTATATGGATCATGAAGAAATACAGACAGACAGACAGACAGACAGACAGACAGACAGACAGACAGATAGATAGATAGATAGATAGATAGATAGATAGATAGATAGATTTTATTGCTAAGATCACATAGATAATGTGGATTTTAGTAGAGTTGAAAGCTTCCTGAATAACGAATTTTCTTTTTCAAAAAGAGCAGCAGTAATTTCTGAGATAAAGATACATTCGATTTTCTTTCAAATAAATTATGCTGTGTTATCAGATTATATTATGTGATATGAAGCGTGCATGACATTTCAACTGTAGCACATGCTTACTTAATGCACTGAAATTGAATTTATTTTATATACCAACACATTGGTTTTAGCTTTTAAAAACACTTTTTCCGTTCTCAGTTAAGTCGTTATACTCAATTCATCAGGAGTCGGAGTTGAGAATGTAAGAAACATGATGCTAAAGGTGGATGCCGTTTATACTAAAATTACCGCAATGTTGTTACGTCCCTTTTAAGTAAATAACTTTTGAAAAAGACTACTTCAAGTAATTCTACCTCTAATTAGCTGTAAGCGATAATTATCAAAGCTTTGTATTTCTAATTAACAACCATTTTTCTTACATGCGGCATTAAAAGATTGTATCAAATAAAATGGGATAAGAACTTCAATATTTTCTCTTGGTTATTGTTTCAAAAATACTAGTGAAATGTATTTTGTCAATAAAGATTGGCAAAAAACAGCACTATTGCTCAAAATCTTCTCAGCGAAGTGCCTTGAATACTATTTTGACAAGCGAAAGCAAAATCGAACATTTGGGTGATCCATAGGACTGTACTTTAAGACAAACGAATTTAGTTATGTTATCGGTCTGTTTCTTTGCAACCATTCTTTGCGTCTTTACCATATGGCGCAAATTCTATTTTTTAGTAACAGTAAAAAGTTTCACGTAGTGTTTTCTTCTGACTAGTTTGAATTAGATTTCTTGAGATTATTCATTTAGACGCTTAATAGTTTTAACAACTTGTATATATTGATGCTGAATGTGTGTTGCAGATAGACAACATGACTTATAAATAAATGCTGGATTTCACTTGCTTCATGTTTTATAATCATTTTTATCCTGTAAAAGGTCCAAGAGTCACTCGAGTTAGATGGTTACAGAGTATTTTAAAAATCTAAATAAGTGGTCTGGTTCTTTTGCTTTAAATTTGAAGCCAATAATAAAGAAATATATTTTTTTATGAAATAATTGTACGTATTTTTAAAACCAAAGATTTTTGTACAATAATGTTTATCTTTTATAAGGACTAAGAACTACTCGAGGTAGAGAGTTACACACTATTTTAAGAGGGTTTGTATCTCAATAAGCGGTCCGTTCTTTTTGCCTTAACTTGTAGCCAATATAAAAGCTTTATAGTATCTTTAATGAAATAATTGTTTTTTTTTAAGCCATAGATCTTTTCTTTACAATGACTTTCATCCTGCACAAGGCCTAAGAGCTTCTAGAGGTGGCGGCTTGCGGAAAAGAGGCACCGTTTGTGGGACATATAACGGTTAACCCTATACTTGAACAGGTTAAGATTGTAGTGATCAGAGAAGCATAATCTTGGGAGACGGTTTTACAAAGTAGTGGCTTGTGGGAAGAAGCTGGGCGATTGGAATTTACATCTCATCGACAGAGCACGAAAGGAATAAGAATGGTTAGCGACAATGTGCGTAGTATGGCAGGTCTTAACAGTGAATGTTAGAACTGGTGGAACTAAGGAATGTAGTTCAACTAAACACTTGCCATGGAAAATAGCAATAGTGCAGCGAAGGGCTTTTCAAAGTTTCATCCGTGGGGAAGGAGTTGTAGGGTAGAAAATAGTTAATCACTGACAAGGGCCCGAAGACGTTATTTAAATCAAGACTGGAAAGTGAAGACTGAGCAGTACGCTATTTTCGGCTTGATATGGATCTTGTAGAGGTAGAAGATAACAGAGGAAGTCTGGTACTGCTTAGAACGGTACAGATAACCGACAACTTTCCCGTCATCTTTAGATATATATATATATATATATATATATATATATATATATATATATATATATATATATATATATGTACGACTTCTACTTCAGATCTGGGCTGAATTTAAAATAGGCATTCAAGGAACTTGGGCCTCCCTGAGAGAACATAGGGGAAAATTCATTCTCCGCTTGGTGATGGTGAAACGACAGTAGTTTTGTTTTCGAGGCATCGAATGTGACCAGTTTTTACCCATTTGAGCTGTTCGATCAAGGTCAAGGAAAGATCAGCTACCCTGCTCTGGTCATCCCAGGTGCAAAGATGCCTTCCGTTGTCTTTGCTCTATTTATTTTGAGAAAGTTTTTCTGCACTTATCTGAATGCTGCCTTTGTTTTGCGCGTAGCCTACAGGATTGATTTAAAGAGGTGACAAGAAAGTTTTATTTGACTCCAATAGTAGTGGATTCTAAATATTTTTCCTCCTAGATTCTTGTAATTGTCGTACTGACCAATACCTTCTGATTTAATGAGAACTTCTGTCTCGGCTTCCCCATTCACAAAGAAAACAACAGGACTTGATATATCCATCTTGTAGAGATAGAAACAACCACCAACTTTCCGCAATGTTTTCAGTTATTTTGATCATAATTGATATATATCAGTACTTGTTTCATATTGTCATAAGTTTCTTTCACGTGGGCTGCATGGCCAAGTAGAACTGAAAGCAAAATGCTACCATTGTGTAACAAGAAAACCTTGAAACTTGTCTCTGAGGGATTAATGAACAGCATCCATTTCTCTAGATTGTAACTGACGTTAAGTGATTGCATGAGACCATTGATATCACTTCAGTGCACCGAATCACCTTCCATAAGGAGGAATGGGACGAGATTCTTGTGACAATCACGGAAATGGGCAACCATACATCTTCAGCTCATAGATTTTCAGATCTGTACTTAGAATGATTATTGCACTACTTATATCAATGCAACAGCAGTCTTAGGTGACAATAATTTGACAGATGGCTAGAAAAGCAGTGTTGATTTATACAGTTAATTTGTAAGAATAATGCGCTAACGTTTGTATTAACTGTTAATAATTGTAAGTCAAATGATGCACTAAAATAAGTAACCAAATAATCATTTTAAGTTCCCTAACACTTTTCACTCCCACTCTCTAGGTATTTCACTTGTTTTTATAAATTACTAGCAGTATAGACAGGTGTTGCTCGGGTGTAATGAAAGCTTTAAAACTAATCCATGGTCCTGGAGCTCAGACTCTTTGGACGTTGGCACGAAAGACTAAAAAGCAATAGTTGTTTCCAGTTAAAGCGAAACCATAGACTGAAAGAAAAATGAATGGATGTAAGTCAAATTTTGATTTCCTGGTATCGATATCAAATAAACTTTTTTCGTCGTAAACTGAATTTTGAAGGCTAAATAAGTCCTCCGAGTAAATGGTATCATGGCTGAGACTAAGAACCACAATTATACCTACTTAGAGCCAAACCTGAAGTAAAAACTAAAATAAAAGGGCTGAAAAAATACAGACATACAGGCAGATAAACAGACACACACACAAACATCTTGCCTTTTATATGTATATATTATCGATTTTCTGCACTATTGTAAGAACTGCAAACTTGAAACTTCTGAATATCGTTTCTTATGTCTTTGTCTATGAGTGTATTAAATTTGATTAAAATCGGACCACTCCTTCTATAACCCGGTTTTTTCGATTATCGATTTTCGATATTTATCGGGGTACAAAACCTAGCTAAGAACACTCGCAGACGCTTATAGTACAACTGTGTAAATTTTCAAGAAAATCGGTTCGGAGTCTATAGGTAACGGACACACACACAGACACACACATACAGGCACACATACACACACAGACAAAGTTCCATTTATAAATAAGTTTAGATTTTTTAATAGATACATTATTTCTTATTTATCTACAATAATTGTGGTGTATGTCATATTAAATATACCGACATGAAAACTTTCTCCATGCAAAATATTAATATATGCAAATTTCATTACCTTATATTCTGTTGTTATTGTACTCTTGTTGTACTGTAATAAAAAATATGAGTAGATGGGTTTGCCTATCGTCCGGCTTACACACCACCTCGGTCACTTGAACAGGAGTATAGGTTTATCCCTTGTTCGCTGTTTATTTAGGATTAGGTTTCCAGTTCCTTCTAAAGTGTTTTCATTATTCTTAGTATTATTTTTAGTCTCCCAGGAATATCTTTTGCCTTAATGGCATTGTTGCGCTGCTTGTGGTGAACTGAAAAAAAAACAAAACAACAACAAAAACTCACTGACAATAAAAAAGATCTATACTTGAACTTGTAACAAGTTTATAATATAATTTGTCCTACCAATATTTAGCCACAGATTACTTTATTCGTATCTTAATCGTATCTATATATATAAAAAGCAAGATGTTTGTGTGTGTGTGAGTGTGTGTGTGTGTGTGTGTCTGTCTGTCTGTATGTCCTTTATACAAATCCACAATTTTTATCCGATTCTTACCAACCTTCAAACAAATATTTGTTAGGCTTCCGGTCAGATCATGGGCTACTTATTTTTTTCCGATTTCTCCTCGATATTGGAAATCGATACACCGATATCCGATCAGGTCTGATCAAGATCAGGATTTGAGCCCTTTTATCGTGGTTCTTGCTGCAGAATTTGCTCTAACTTGGTAAAATTATAGTTTTTAGTCTCAAACATTAGTAGATCTTCTCAGTCGACTCATTTTTTCCGATATCGGAAATCGATACCCCCGATATTCTATCGAATCTGATCAAAAAACGATATTCAGCCATCAATATGACTCATTTTCTCCAATTTTACTCCCGATGGGTACGATAAGTTTTCATGAACTTACTTAGGTTAGTTTATCCTTGGATGACTTATTTGACTCCGATATTGGAAATCGATACCCCGATATCCTATCGGGTCTCATCGAAATCAGGTTTGCAGCCCTTTTATTTTGGTTTTTGCTTCGGGTTTTGCTCTAAGTAGGTATAATTGTATAATTGTAGTCTCAGTCATAATGCCATTTACTCAGAGGACTTATTTAGCCTTCAAAATTTAGTTTACGACGGAAAACTTGTTTGACATCAATACCAGAAATCAAAATTTGACTTACATCCATTTATTTTTCTTTCAATCTACGGTTTCGCTTTGACTAGAAACAATTATTGCTTTTTAATCTTTCGTGCCAACGTCCAAATAGTTTGAGCTTCAGGACCATAGATTAGTTTTAAAGCTTTCATTATACCCGAGCAACGCCTGTCTATACTGCTAGTTAGTTAAGAAAATATTTACTGTAGCAATAATTAAGTTCAACTAACGAAAAGAAATATTGATTTAGAAAAATCGTTGAAAATAAAGTAATTTTAAAAACAAGATTAGAATTAAGAAAAGAAATTATTAACGATGAGGGCGCGTGAGTAACATTGTTACTTTGCTTTTACTCTATTATTAAAACATAGAAGCGAAGTTAAATCTTAAAGTGCAAAAAGAAAACATTGAATTCCCCAGATCCTGGAATTTAATGTTGAGTTTCAATAGAAACAGAACATTGTAATGCATCATGATATTTTAAGATAAAGCCTCCAGAGCTTTCGGATAAATTGATACGAAACTGGACAGATTATACCACTGTGTAAACGTTTGGAAATCAACAGATATATGTCTTTTTAGCATTTAATCTTTAATTAAATAGATCTCATCTATTCAGTGTCAAATTTCTCGTTCGACTTTATGATAACAGAAATATAGAAAAGTCTATATAGAAAACAACATCAGTAATTAATAAACAGAGTTGCTAACTCACTTAGTTTTATCCATATTTATGCCCCGAAAAATAATATCGCATGTAAAACAGTTGCAATTACAAAATCAGCATAACGTTTCATGAAACTTTGTCCAAATTAATTGAAACAACTGCTTTTATGTTCCTTTCTTTTAAGATAATGTTAGTTTTAGACCCACTGGAGTTACAGGGTGTAATCAGTTCGTCCTTTTTCCTTAGATTAGGTAGTTTGCATTGGTGCTGACTTTTTAAGAGCCGTTTAGATGTAGCACAAGGCTGAAAGTATGGGGGTATCCAGTAGATCATTTGCAGAGGTGTGCAGTAATATGAATCTATTTTCGGCGTGTATGATGAAATTTGTTTGGCCTTGAAAAATATTGCGTCGTTCGTGATTGCATCAGATTTTTATCACGCTCCGACACTATTGCCTTGACTGTCGATTAGTTGTCCTACGGCCATTGTCTGCACCGCACCGAAGTGTAAAAAAAAAAAATTAAAATGATGTTTACTTAAGAGATTTATTGAAACCTAGACGTGTCAGGCATGCTAGAGGCAGACTTTGGCAAAAGTGGTTTCTTTGATAGAAGAACGGATCGAGGTTCAATTCCTGTTGGTAGGTAAATTTTTCTTTACTATGACTTCTCATTTCCATACGGTTATTATTAATTTCATAATTTATTAAAATACAAAACAGGAAAGGCAACTCAAACACGTATACTCACTAAAATAACATTTAACGTAATAAGAAGTAGAAGTGAACACAACTCATTATATATATATATATATATATATATATATATATATATATATAGCTGTATATGACTATATATATATATAGTCATCCGCAGACAGATCTGTTTCGCTGTATCACAGCTCATCAGTACGGTTAGACATCTGATTGCTTTTTACCCAGGACTGAAACCCGACCGTCAGTCGGCGATTCTACCCATGAGATATGGGCGCTCGGTAGAAAGAGGGAGACTTTTTAGCGTGTATATTATCATTATACACGCCCAATAGCTAAGAGTGTTCTAATTCATTGCTGAATGAACGATGCGTATATGCTGGAGTAGTCACTGGTTTTCAAATTCTACCATTCTTCCAAAGTGCTCAATCAGGGTGTGAGAGCGTATATATATATAATGAGTTTTGTTCACTACTATTTCTTATTACGTTAAACGTTATTTTAGTGGGTATACGTGTTTGAGTTATACATATTATCATGTTTCGTTAAAAGCAAGGAAAATTGTATTAATTTTTTATTTATCCAGTATTCTTACATGCTTCTTTGTTTTTTTTTTTTAGCAAAAACGAAGCATGTAAGAATACTGAAAAAATTAAATCAAAAATTAATAAAACCTTTATTGTCGGTCGTTTTTAACGAAACTTGTTTAAATGAAAGATTGCTTCCCAAGTGAGCATTAAAAAACACTGTTACATGATCGTTCTTAAAAAAAAGGTAAACAGTAAAATCACCTATTGAAAATCGCCTGAAGACATTACTCATGGTAGAAACCTAGTTCACGTAATAACTCATTTACAAATGGAAAATATTTAAAAGTTCTACAATGTAATTGAATTGAACACTTTTTAATACAAATATGCACTGGTCTAGTTTTATTATGACCAAAAAGTAAGTAATTAAACAATCAATCAATCAATCAATCAATCAATCAAAATATATATATATATTCCCTTGTCACGCATTCCCTCTACCTTTCTTGTGAGTATCAGAGTATCACACTCTTTTTTCTCATTACGTGTGCCAGATATTTCAGCTTTCTTTTTCTGATATTAAATATCAGTTTTCTCGTCGTTTCCGTCCTCTTCAAAACCTCATCGTTGCTAATATGTTCGGTCCATGGTATCCTCAGCATCGTTTTGCAGAGCCACATTTCGTTTATGTCAAGTCTTTCATGTATTTTTGATGTGATTGTCCAGCATTCATCGCCATATTGAAGGACATACATAACATGACAATCCAGTACACTCTTTGCTTGCAATGACCTGTCTCTCAATACTCTATTTAGCTTTTGAAATGCATCCTTGACCATGCCAATACTCCTTCGGATCTCAGTGTCACACTTTCCGTTCTCTCTTAGAACACTTCTTAAGTAGTTAAATTTCTGTACCTGCTTCATTTTAGTATCCTCGACCTGTAGTTGGAATTTTGGGCTCCTCTTTTTTACTGGTGACCATCTTTCCCAAACTTATGATAATTCACAGTTTATATAAATAAGAAAGAAATGCAGCTTGCGGAGATCCACGATCACGTACACCCTGAAGAGACAAGTCATTAAAATATTAACAATAACCCACAGTATATAGCTACAAAAGGTGGATATAAGATTCTGATTAATTTTCAGTTATTAAGTCTTAAGTTTTACTTACAATCACCAAAGTTAACTAACGTCGAGTATAGTCAGTACCTACTTGGGGGACTTCGTGCGAATATCAGGTGCTGTAAGCTTGAATGTGTTGGTGTTTTTTTTTTTTTATAAGCGTTTCACCCCGAGCAAGGCATGTCACTGCCACTACTGCGCAGGGGGCTACGTAGAGTGGAGTGTTCTGAGAATAGTTGGGAGTTAGTGTGGTAGGAGGTGTCTATTGACCCTACATTTAAACACCTGGAGATTGTAACTGTCGGGAAAGCAGACTTGTGGAAGGGAGTTCCACAGCCGGGAAGCGCGAGAAAAGAAGCTGTTGGAGTAGAATTTACGGTTACATCTTATTTGTTTAACTGTAAAAGGGTGGAACCCAGTTGCCAATCTAGTATCTCGTGCAAATTCGTGCTTGCAATGGAATTGTTAATCAGAGAGCCGAGTTCCAATTCTAGTTGGGTCAGTTATATTAACTTAGTCGCAAATACACTTGGGAACTGTATGAATCTACCTCTTCTTCCTCCAGCTATGGGTTAATTAGTAAAATTTGTATCATTAAATCTTTTATTATCTACAGAAATACGCAGAAGATATTTTGATTTTGGCATTAAATGGACGTTGATGTGCCGCTAAACAAAACTAACCAACCAAAGTTTTACTAATATTTTACTAAATAAACTATTTATCATAAATTCATAGCATACTAATTTCAAAACCAATTAGTAGGGGCATTCTCAATAGGTATTCACAAAATTCACATGACACAATGAATATGAAATATTTCTTTAATCGAGTATATGTGTCACACAGACCGACCGCACTTATTCATTTTTTCTTTGTCCAAGGTAATTATTTTTTCTTTGTCCAAGGTAATTATTTTTTTTTTGTTCAAGGTAATTATTTTTTCTTTGTCCAAGGTAATTATTTTTTCTTTGTCCAAGGTAAGAATTCACACAGTCCCACAGCTATTGTATTTAGGTGCCACCTCCTGTTTTTGCCAAACTCTGGTTGGTAGAAAGTGAAGTTTGTTACAGCTGGTTGGTTGCACTTATCCAGTATCCTATGGTTTGTAGTTGTCTCGCATAAGTGTTGGTAATAGTTATCGGTTGACCATCGCAGGATGTCTTCGTTTCTGATGCGGTTGAGTGTTTTAGCACAACATAAATGTATAAAAGGCGGTTCCAAGCGAGTTCAGAATTTTCACAGATTGTTTAGTTACTTCATTCCGAGCAAAAAATGACTGTTAAAATAATTTTTCTTCTATTTGCCATGTCCCTTCATGACTTTAACAATCATGGCTTTTCACAATTTACCTTCCGTTGTGTCTTTTAGTAAATTTTGTCTTTTATAAACCCTGTTCATCCACTCATTTACAAAAGCTTCTAAGTAGGATATGCACTGTTTTCCTCTGTCGCTTTTACCTTCAATACATCCTGCGAATTTTAAATTTTGCAGTCCTTTTTCCTTCTTTTGTGTCACAGAAATTTCAATTGTCTCTCTCCTGTTTTATGTCTTTTTTGTTTCCATTTCTCTAAAACTTTGTCATTGTTTACATGTTCAGTCCATGGTATCCTCAGAATCTTTCTGTAGAACAAGATTTCTGTCTGTTAAAAGCGGCTTCTTCATTTGTGTGGAGATTGTCTAGCTTTTACTGCCATATAGGAATACTTGAGTACTCTTTTCTTTGGTTCTAATGATATTTTCTTAATACATTGCTAAACATTTAGAAGACATCCTTCACTATTCCACGGCGCCTTCTGATTTTGGTGTCACACTTTTCGTTCTCTGTTAAAATATTTTCCAGATATTTAATTTTTGTATTGGTTTGATTTTTTATCTCCAATTTGTTCTTTGTATGTTGAGCTGTTCTTTTTGCAGAAAACTAAGCATTTTTTCCTCTCACAATTCATGCTTAATCCTTTCTTCTCACTTTCCTTCAAAACCTTTTGTACGATTTTTGTAGGTTGCTTTCTGTGTCTGCTATCAAGAGTCTTTTAAATCTAGAAATTATGGTTAAATCTACGCAGTTTATCGAAAGCTTTAGTGTTTGGTGATTTATTAAGAAAATCTTGAGTATAAGATATCAATTACAAGCATTGAGCTTTTTACAACGGTCATTAAAAAATAATGCGTTTGTGTAACTATTTCCAGAAGAATTATACCAATTTTTGGTTGTTTGCAGATTGGTTCTCTCATTGCCAAAGGCAAGTCTAACGATGTTAAGATCAAAGATTGTTCCTGCTGACAACTAGTAAAGAAACCAAGACAACGAGAAAGTTTTTTCTTTATCGATATACTCAAGGACAATCTTATTTACTATTTAAAGAAACTGGAGGTATCACACTGAACGTCAACACGGCCACATACCCGGAAGATATGAAAAAGAAAGATTTAAAAACTTTTTAATAAATTTGAAATTACTTTCTTTAAGCAACAAAGATGCACAAAAGTATTAATTTTAGTGCATTTTACACATCTTGTTTAGTATTCTACCATTAAATAATATTACTATTATCTATAGTGCTTACTAGAGAAAACTACAAATAAAGTGAGATTTTAATTGTTAAAAAAGCTGAATTATTTGTTGGATTTTACAATGTAATACTTACCACATATTAGGTTGGTGCAAAAATAATGTCGTTTTCTCACATATGTTACTTTTATATATGATTTCTGAATTAATTCATTGATATATATATAGCCATGTTATATATCATTTTGAAGCGCGTTCTTTGCTCTATTGAATCGTGTTTTCCGTTACCGTTCTCAATCTCTCCATTCATTTTTTGCAGGCTTTTCGACAGCATGAACAATATTCAAATCCGCACGATTTTCTTGTTCCAGTTCAAACTAGGCCGCAAAGCTGCCGAGACAGCTCGTGATATCAATGATGCGTTTGGCACAGGAACCACTAACGAACGTGTGGCACAACAGTGGTTGAAGAAATTTCGCAATGGTGACAAGAGCCTCGAAGATGAAGACGGCCGACTGCGGTTGATAACGAACATTTGAAAGCCTTAATTGAAGCCGATCCTCGCAAAACCACACGAGAAGTTGGTGTTGAACTCGAGGTCGACCACTCAACAGTCGTTCACCATTTAAAGCAAATAGGGAAGTAAAAGAAGTTGGATAAATGGATGCCGCATGAATTGAACGATAATAAAAAAAATCGTCGTTTTGGGATGTCTTCTATATGCTCCTTCTGCGCAGCAAAAACGACCCATTTCTCGAGCGGATTGTGCCGTGTGATGAGAAGTGGATCCTCTACGACAACCGGCGACGTTCAGCACAGTGGTTTGATGCCGGAGAAGCTCCACAACACTTCCTAAACCAAAATTGCACCAAAAGAAAGGTTATGGTGACTGTTTGGTGGTCTGTGGCCGGTCTCATTCATCACAGCTTCTTGAATCCGGGCGAAACGATTACGGCGGAGAAATATTGACGAAATGTACGAGAAGCTCCAACGTATGCGCCCAAGATTGGTCAATATGAAGGGACCAATTCTCCTCCATGACAACGCTCGCTCGCATGTTGCTCAACTGACCCTGCAGAAGCTGAACGAATTGGGCTCTGCCTCATCCGCCATATTCACTGGACCTCTCGCCCACCGATTATCACTTTTTCAAGCATCTCAACAACTTCCTGCGCAAAAAATGCTTCAAAAGCCGAGATGATGCCGAATCGGCCTTCAGTGATTTAATTGCTTCCAGAACTCCGGATTTCTATGCTAATGGGAAAAAGAAACTTGTTTCTCGTTGGCAAAAATGTGTCGATTCTAATGGTTCTTATTTTGATTAATAAAGTTTATTATGAAAGGAGTTATGATCTTTTGAAGTTGAACGTCAAAAAACATTATTTTTGCACCAACCTAATATATCACCCAGAAATACATTCCACGTAATGGTAAGAGAGTAGTGGCAATGTAGCGTAACATAGCTATTGTCTTATCATTATGTGGGAGGTACTTTTATACGGTATTTCTGGGATGTATATTCTGTCACACTCTGTATAATGATATTTAACTCCCCATGTATGGAATTCAATAGCAGAGAAGATCGGGCATTATAGTAAATTATTCTAGGGTAAGGTTATGTGTTATTTTCCTTTGTTCCTCTTGCCAACTCCTCTCAGTGTCAAGTTTTCCAAGCCCTCATTCCTCATTATGTGAACTAGAAATTTAAATCGTCTCTTTCTGATGTTTCATTTTTGTTTTCATTTTTTCTAAAACTTGGTTGTTGCTAACATGTTTATTCAATGATATTCTTATCATCCTTCTGTAGAACTACATTTCTCACGTTTCTTCTTTATCTGTACGTAGATTGTTCAGCATTCATTGTCATTCAGCAAGACCGATATTAAATAAGAGTTTTGTATTTTGTTTCTTAATACTTTGCTTAGTTTTTTTAAAGACTTCTCTACTATTCCAACGCGTGTCCCATTTTCCTTGTCTCACTTCCCGTCCACTGTTAAAAACTTCTTAGATATTTAAATTCTTGCGTTGTGCTTGATTTCAGTATCTCCAGTTTAGAATTTAAATGTTGTGGTGGTTCTTTTGCTAACAACCATGCATTCAGTCTTCTTTCAATTGAGGATTAGTTCTTTCTTCTCTCTTTTCTTCACTACTGTCTGTGGAAGTTCCTTAAATAGATATTTATAAACGAATCTCTAAAAGATTATAACAGAATAATTAAAATACATGATTCAATTCTTCGTAAAATCCACAAATAAAACCAATACTATGAGTATCGAAAAGCTAAGGGATGGAAGACAATAAATTGTCTTCTCACCGGACTTATTCGACTTATACAGTAGAGCGATTCTAAGAGAATTAGAGGTCTTACCAGGATTCCTTATTGGTGGCCACAATGTTTAATAAGAATTTCAACAATATCCAGAAGGCACAATGTTGAAAACAGTCACAGAAAGGAAACTAAAATAACTCCGGTAAATTTTCGTTGTAAGTCCAGAGGCTTTTCCCCTTTAAATTTATCCAAAATAGCATTATATCTGTGCAAATCTATGTGCTGAACTCAAATCAACTGTTAGTTATTGAAGAAACTTATCTTTTTTTTTATCTAAATGTCCATAAAAAACGAACTATATCTTGCACTTTTTCTCTCCCGTAACTCTCACGAAATCATGTAATTAACTGCGGAATGACGTACTGCGCATGTTAAAGAATTTTGGCAGATTTTTGGTCGAGTTTTGTTCATTTACTGATACTTTCTATGTAGGCAGCAATTTTCTGCCGATCTTCTTCCTTTACTGAACCTTCCGGCGATGTACTTCCTGTTATGAAAGTACTAAGCGTAGAAATACAATAGCGCATTACTTTCATTACCGGAAGTATATCGCCGGAAGTATCAGTAAATAAGAAAAATCACCCCAAAAACTGCCAAAATTCGTTCACATGCGCAGTACGTCATTCTGCAGTAAATTACATGACTTTGTTAGAGTTACGAGGGAGAAAAAGTGCGAGATCTAGTTCGTTTTTTTATGGACTTTCAAAGCAAAAAAGGTAAGTTTCTTCAATAAATAATTGTTGATTTTAGTTCAGCATATACATTTGCACAGAAATAATGCTATTTTAGATAAATTTGAAGGGAAGAAAAGCCCACGGCGCCTAAAACGAACATTTACCAGAACTCCGACAGAAGGTCGTAAATGAAAAGACTAAACATCAATTATTTTATTTAACTGAAGTCATTTACAACCCAACATAAATTCTATTACAGTTGAATTTTTTTTACTATTTTATCAGAATGTTTACAAAAAAGTTTATAAACTTTTAATCTAATACATGTGTGTGACATTGATCATTCCAACTGTTGTCCTTATTTATCAATTTTGGATCAGTTCTTCAAATAGAAAATATGGCATCGAAGTAAAATTTGTTCAGGAGAAATAATGTCTGATTTACGTGACCTAGTCGGTAATGCGCGTTTCCAACCACACAGTTTACCAAAGATAAGGCACATAAGTTCTAATCTCGTTGGAAACTTATTCTCTTTTTCATATCAATGCTATTTATTTTACGGTCGTAGAACTGAAATACAACCTGGGCGCGTTATAGTAAAACCAAAGCAGTAAAAAGCGAAAAAACAAAAACAAAAACAAAAAACAAAAACAAACAAAAAGAAAAAGAATCAGAAAAACAAAACAAAGAAATTAAAATAGTTCAATATACTTGAACCTACATTGTGTTTTTATCTTGTTTAACGAATCTTCCCCACCGTATGTCATTAGTTCTCGATTCTGTATCTATGTTGACGACAAAACTATTTACTCCTGTCTTAATGGTGAGTCCGATATGTCGGAGAAAGTATAACTGGGAACTGTTCTCAAAAATAACGTTCAACCTGTTGTTAACGAGGTCAAGAAATGGCTCTTAAATGCAGAGTGAAACTGATGACAGGTGTGCTCTTAATGCAGGATAACGCGCGCGTTATACTGCTCAGTTTGCACGAGATGAAGCAGCCAACGGCAGCTCTGAATTGCTACCCCCGAACTTACCAGACAAAGCTCCATCTGACTTCTTACTGATTTTTTAACTCAAATTCCACATGCGTGCTCGCCATTTTGATGACATCATACGTACTGTGGACAATTTTTCTCAGAATCCCTCTTACACATTTACCAATCTACCGTCCGTGCATTGAATATTACTGTCATATATGGTCTCGTCTTGTGCTCGTGCTATATATATCTACAAAATCCAAAGAAGGGTCTGTAATGTTACCTGTTCTGATCTTGTATCTCCTATTCAGTCACTCTCTCCCACCGTAAAGGTGTAGTTTTTCTACGTTTTTCCTATAAATATATTCATGACAACTGTTCTAATGGTACTGCGGTTGCATGAGTTTAACCGTAATACTAGATTGACAACTAAATCTTACCATTTTACTGTCGAAATAGCTAGATATAATGCTAAGATATATTCAAATAGTTTATTTTCTTGCACTTCTCGTCTGCAAAACTATTTTCTAGCTTCTAGCTTCCCAGCCACTTAAGTTATTACAACATTTCAATGGAATGTCAACCGCCATCTTCTGTTTTCCTGAAACCGGTTCTTTTATTGTAGTTTCTGCTCTCTAAAGTCGATCCATTCTCTTGCACTCCGAGTAGCCCCTTGCGTTTTAGCTGCATTATCACCTTACATTGAAGCGAAATTATTAAAAAGAAAATTGTTTTTTACTGTATTTTTTGTAAGATTCGAACAGTAAATTCTGAATGGATACTGAATAGTTACCAAAATAGGCATCCGTTATACTTTTTATTTGCAGAAACTCAACAATTTAACGGGTATAGCAATAGACGACAGAAAAAGTCACAGTGACGCTGCATAAGAAACATTGAATAATTCTTCTGAAAACTGAAGACTATATTAATTAAAAATATTATTATAAACAACAAAATGAATGCTAGACTGTTATGTAATATTAATTTTGCGACATGATAGTAAATGTTGGACAATGTCGTCAAAAATGAAGAACAGAATTGAACTTACCAAGATATGTTTCTATGGTCGAAAGAAATTAAATTAATGTTATTAGCATGAAGGTATTTTTGAAAAGTTTCCAAAATTATAATTTTTCTTTAAGGTTTATTAATATTTAAATTTTTTAATATTCAGTATCATTTTTATTATTTATTACCGTCAAATGTAAAGCCAGAGAATGCCACAGCAATACACACACTGCTGAATAGCATGTCAGTTGGAAAAAAAATTTAACAGTAGTAGATAGGGTCGCTTATCGTCAGGGTCACTCTCCTCCCTGATCTTTTGAAAGGGAGTAGAGGTGTAATCTTTGTTTCTTTTCTAGGATTGGGTTTCCGATTTTTTCTTAAGTCTGCTTTAACTCTATACTTCTAACATCTTCGCCTGCATTCTGAAGTTTTATTTACTATTTATTTCTTTATTTTTTTCTCATTAGGAGTAGATAGGTGTGCCCATCGTTCGGTTCATACTTCTTACTGGTCATTTGAACAGGAAGAGAGGTTTATCGCTTGTTTCCTGTTTTAGACTGAGTTTCTAGTTCCTTCTAAAGTATTTTAATTTTATTTCACTCCCAGTAACCTCCTGCTACTTACTGGTATTATCGTCTTTTTGTGGATGGGCAAGCTGCATGCAAGATGGTTCCCAAGAATGCTGACATCAGAGCAGAAACTGAAAAGTGTTGACATTTCCAAGACATTTCTGACTCGTTTCTCTGAGAAATTCCACCGCAGATTAGTCCAACGAACTTAAGTCACTGCTGCCTCTGAAACAGGTGTTTACTCGTGCAACCAGATTGAAAACTGGGTCCCACCCATTCATAGTTAGATTAACCAAATGCAGACGACAATTCTACTCCTGCAGCTTCTTCTCTTGCACTTCCCGCCTGTGGAACTTGCTTCCATATTCTTGCTTTCCTGACGGTTACAACCTCCAGGAATTTAAATGCAATGTCAATACTCATCTATTAACCACCTGACTCTAGTTCTTCATCACCCCGTATATCCTTTCCTTTCTCTCCACCTTTGCAACTGTCATCACACCTGTATTCCCACCCTTCTCTTGCTCCTTTCTAACTGGTTCGTCTTCCTCTTCACTCTCTTCTAATTAATCTGTTTACACTTATGTATCCCCCTGCACATCAGTGGCATTACCGCCTTGCTCGGGGTGATACGATTAAAAAAAAAACTCAAGATAAAATCTGGATTCAATATATCGAACTTGAACCAAACATTTAAAGTAAACAATGCAAGTTCTATATTTCTTTATTCCCAAAGAAGTTCAAGCAGGCAACATCTGTTGGCAAGGTGATGGCTTCTGTTTTTGAATATTATAAAGATTATGAAAATGTAATCGTGATAGACTACCTGGAAAAGGAAAAAACTATTAATGGAGAGTACTATGCATCAGAATTAAGACAACTGAAGGAAGCAATCAAGTCGAAATGCAGAGGGAAGCTGAGGGCAGGTGTGCTCTTGAATCAGCATAACGCTCGCTTTCATACTGCTCGGGTTGCAATAGCTGAAGCCAACTATAGGATTAAATTGGTACCTCCTCATCTCACCAGAATAAGGTCCATCAGACTTCTGCGTAGTCGCCATTTTGGAAACAATGATGCCATCATATGTGCCGTGGAGGAGTTTTTGAAGTGCTAGAACACAACCTTTACCCGTGATGGGATTGAAATACATTAGCATCGTTGGACCAAGGATATTCTTTGAAAAATAGCGAAAAAATTGGCTTGTTTCTTCAACTTCTTTTGGGTGAGATGTAGAACTTTTTGAACGATCTTCGTAACAACATAGCTAGTTGTTTGCGAGTTATATCAAAAGGAGCAAACAAATATTTTGATCAAATTTGTGGAAAATTTAAAATATGGAAATCGTAGAAAATCATATTTATGAGTATTTCTCACTTTCTTACATAGATTTCTCTTCTACAATAATCACAATACCATATTTTCCTGACTGCATGGAACATCTAATTATATTTTGATTTCAAAAACAAAAATGTCTCTTGAAGTCTCTGATTGATACTTTTGTTTTTAATCATATCACCCCGGGCAAGGCGGTAAGGCCACTGGTGTGCAGGGGGCTACGTAAGAGTGAAAAGATTGGAAAAGAGAAAGCCGGAAACCACATCCTAAACAGGGAACAAGGGATGAGCCTCTACACCTGTTCAATAGACGTGGGAAGCAATTCCTACTGCACAAAACAAAGACAATAATAATAATAATAATAATAATAATAATAATAATAATAATAATCATGTTTTGCAATGTGAGAACATTTCATATCTCTTATGCTTCAATATCAATAGAAACACTTTTTATCATGTAATAATTATAAGTATCATTGATCTAAATTTAAGGATTGTGAAATATGTCCTCTATAATTATTACAAAAAAAAAATCTAGGAAGTGTTTTAACAGAGGTCGGAAAATGTAACATCGAAATCTGAAGGCGCACTAGGATAGAGAAATCTGCTCTCCAAAAGCTAAGCAAAGTATAAAAAAATAAGAAAATTTTGTTGAAATAAAGAAAAAGTATTGAATGTTAGACAATTTCGCCACAGGTGAAGAAAAGACTTCAAGGAACAGAAATGTGATTTTACAGAAAGATGCTGAAGATTCCATTGACTGAACATGTGAGCATTGACGACGTTTTAGAGAAAATGAAAACGAAAAAGGCAGTTATATTTAGAATAAGAAAGAGGTATTTGAAATATTTAGGGTATATAATGAGGAAAAGGGTTTAGAAAAGATGACACTCACAGGACTGAAGTTCAGATGGGTAGAGAAAAGTAGCGCATAATCTATCTAACGGGCTTGTGTAAATGGGTAACAGAATAAGGATTAAGAGTAATAGCAAAAAGAAACATTACTAAGAGCTACAAAAGACGTTGGAAATTGTGGAGATCCATGATCTTCCACGTCCTGAAGGGACACACTACATAGAATAATAATAAGAAAAATTCTAGGATCACCAAATAATATTTTTTAAATAATTTCAATCTAAGTATTTGGAACCGCCACTAGTGTGCAGAGGATTACACTGAGAGAAAAGACTGCGTACAGAGGGTGTTAAAGAAAGGATAACTGATAAAGTGAATTCATGGAGATAGAAGATGGCAAATGACGTTGCATTTAACTTTTTAGAGAGTGTGTCTACTAGAGAAGCAAGTAAACGGAGAGAGTTCTATAGTCGGGAAGTGCAAGAAAAGAAACTGTTGGAGTAGAAGAGTAAGCTACATTTAAGTATTTCAATAGTAAAAGGGTGTGATATAGATGCCAATCCAGTAGAATCCTTTTAATTCACATAGTCGGGGACCCGGAGAAAAAGCTCGTCATAGCAGTTGCCATGAAAATGTTTATAGAAAAGACAGAGAGAATCCATGTCCCGTTGGTGAAAGTGACTGAAGTCGGAATATCAAGTCAAGATTGATTACATTGCATATCCTTCTTTGGATATGGTTAAGAAACTCGACATGAATAGCAGGAGCGTCCGGTCAGATATTCAGTGCACGAAGGAATATGGACGTGCAAGACCGATTTTAACGAGAAAAAACTTTAAATCTTGAATCCAAAATAAGAAGACACTCCCTAGTAGTCTTGAATTGGGAAATATTCTTTATCCAAGTCATGTAATAAATATATATATAATTCAATATTTGAAAATAATGGCAAAGAGAATTCTGGCATAATATCAGAAATTATAACAATTATTAATGTAGAAACAAATATTGCAACAACAACTAAGAACAATAAACATGTTAGATACCATCACAATAAAAGACAACAGGAGGGATACGATTTTCCATGATCATTATTATTTCATTTACTGTAATTGTCCATTAAAGTGTGTTGCTTTAATTAAATCAGATAATTGCTTTCATAAAGTGCTAATGGAGTTTTCAGTAAATGACTTATTTTAGTTGTTCAGCATGTAATCTAAATGTTTGATAATTACAGATACGAATTCAGCTTTGGTTATTCTAACATGGCGACAGAATAGTGGGGAACAAAGTAAGAAGAATTGAAATTCGAGAGGAGCTCATATAACCGGTTTATTGCTTGAGTTAGTTAAAGATCATCTAATGATAACACTTCCTTCGCGCTAGAGGGCTGGCATGTATTTGTATTTATTTCCTTAATATGGATACATTAATTTGTAGGATAAGGGCGAAGGGTAAATGGAGAAAAACTTGTCAACACTGTCTATCCAAAACCTAGCTAATCCAACGCATGACCCATTACCTGTATAAATGTTCTCATTCCCCACACGAACACCGTTCTCCATCCAATCCAAGATGTACCACAACGCAACATCTTCGGAGGGATCCTAATAAAACACATACGATTTTAAAACTTCCTTCACATATTCAAATATTTGTCCCTTTTTTAAAAATATTTCAGTAATAAAAAATAACAGGAACAAAACATTTACAGTATTTACAGTATTCGGACTATTGTTCTCATTTTTGTTACCATTTGTACGACGTTTCGGCCGTTGTACGCTCCGGTCTTCTTTAGATGCTAGGAATGTGCTGATTGTGATTGAAAAATAAGCCATTCATGTAACTCTACATACGTACATGAAACAATCTAAATATTCCGTTAAAAGTAAAATAAAATTCATCATTGATAAATGGCTAAAAGTATAGCAGAAAGCGCTTGGATAAATTAAACATTCGGACAATTTTTATGTAAAAGTTTGATGTTTTCTGTAACAACAATAGCAGATATACAAAGACAGAAAGGGGCGTAAGACAAGGATGTGTCTTTTCACCGGATCTATTCAACTTGTACAGCGAGAAAATTCTGAGGACCCTATATGTTATGCCAGGATTTCTGATCGGAAGTCGCAATATAAACAACATAAGGTAAGCGGATGATACATTGCTGATAGCAGACATGGAAAAGAAACTACAAGATCTCCTACAGAAGGTAGCTGAAGAGAGTGACAAGAAAGGACTACAAATAAATTTCACGAAAATCGAATGCATGGACATCAGCAAAAAGAGCAGTCCAAAATGACAAATATAGGTGGGGGATACTAAAATCAAGCAGGCACAGTGAAGCAGGGAAGTGTTTTAGCAGAAGACAGAAAGTGTGACACAGAAGGCGAGTTGACATGGCAAAGGACGCATTCTGGAAGCTGAGTAAAATATTAAAAGACAGGAAAATTTCGTTAGAAACAAAAAAAGAGAGTACTGGATTGCTATGTGATGTCAGTTCTTCAATATAGCAGAAAATGATGGACAATATCATCGAAGATGAAGGAAAAACTTAAAGCAACTGAAAGTGGTTCTACAGAAGGATGCTGCGGGTATCATGGATCTAGCATGTGAGCAATGATGAGGTTTTGGAAAGGATGGAAAAGAAAAGAAAATTAATACTGAGTATCAGGAAGAGACAGCTAAAGTTCCGGGGACATGCAATGAGGAATGAAGGCTTGGGGAACCTGATACTAACGGGGCAGATAGCGGAAAAAGAGACAGGGGAAAACAGCGTGTAACGTACTTGACTGGCTTGAGCAGGTGGATGGTAGAATGAGGGTTGCTTGGCATAGCAGAAGAACGCGTACTAAGAGTCACCAGGGATAGGAAGACGTGGAAGGCCATGATCGCCTACGTACTGAAAGGACAAGGTACATAGAAGAAGTCTTATGGAGTTTTGGTTGAAAAGCAATGAAAGACTTTGAAGATGATTTATTTAATGTTTCTACAGTTCGTAGCATTTTTTGTGAGGCTTTTGGGAAGAACTTCACATAAAATTTCTACTATTTTCTGGGTTCGTTCGACTTTCATTAGCCATTATCAAAGACTTTTAGTAGATCGATATAGTTGTGCCTATAATACAATCTTAAATAAAGAACTTTCGTTGGCAAATGTTAAAACAGAATTTTTTTTTCCGAGATATTTGGCACTATTTTAAGTTTTTCTATTTTATATCTTGCGATTTTACTTAATGTATTTTTTACCCGGAAGTGTAGTATTTAAATTTGTAATTTTACAACTTCAATAATTTGATAAATTTTTCTTCTGTTGCATAGGAAAGAGTTTGAACCTACTTTGCCACCTACTCCGCCACGCATTTCGCCACACACACTAACCCAAAAAGTCAAGTAAAAGAAGGAAAATAACTTCAAAATGACTTCAAAAAATCTTTAACTAGTTCGAAACTTATAAGATGACTATAGTGGGCACCTCGAGGTGGTGTAATGGTTAGCAAGCTTATCTTGCTAGAGTCATTACAATTGAGTAGTGAGTTCGATCCTCACTGCGTGTTCTACACTTTCGGCCTTGTGCCACATCTAAGCTACGCTTATAAAATCATTACAAGATGAATATGGTGACCAAACCGGCACCCCACTTTAATTTATTGTGAGTGGGTGGGTTGTTAACCACCTAGTAAGGTAAAAATAAAACCAACCAAAGGGCGTTAGAACACTTGATGAGCCAACGGCTACTTAACCAGAGGTAGTGTCTCAAATAAATTACTGTGGAGAAGGCGACAAGAAACCGCTGCAGTATCAACCCCCAAAACATATGTCTTTATACGTGGGTGAGATGAACACCCTCAGTCGTGGTGAAAGCATTTAAGAGAAGGTAAAATCTGTTATAAAACCAAATGGGTAGATAGGTAATTTTATTAGCGCCTCTTGGATGTGGTACAAGGTCGAAAGTAGAGGGTACTCACTACTCAGTTGTAATAGGTTCTAGTGAGACAAGCTTGCTAACCTTAACACCACGTCGAGGTGCTCTCAAATTGGTAGATATATCTCAATAAATATCCTAGTGGTCAGCTCTTTAAAAGAAGCGAGCCCTGATTTGAAACCAAATATTTAACATTAATCTACTGTAGAAACGGAGAAGCAGTCCTCAAAGCACTCTTACAGGCGTATATCAATGCTTAAAATATAACTAAATACCGTACTGTCTGTCATGTGGGTAACCAAGAGACGCGTTCCTCTGTGGCACACAAAACAGAAGTCGAAAAATCTGCCACTGGTTAGGAAAAATCTAGTTAGTCATCTCATTTATCAACATCAGCTTAAAAATCACGAAAAAATACTACGAAATACAAACTTACAAATTTCTCAAAATGAAAAATAGAAAAAAAATCAACGTTCACTCAGGACCAGAAGATTTCAAGGTGAACTTCTTTTTGCCCGAATGCAAGAAAGCCAACCTTAATGTTGTCTGTATGCAAGAAGTGACTTGGTTCTGACTCCATTTCACATTTGGGGTACAATTTATTTTTAACTTGTCACAAGGACAAAAGATAACATGGAGTTGCAATACGCATATCAACAGATATTGTAATAGACAATATCGTACATCAGTCAGAAAGACTAATGGCTACCAATATTGTTGTTCATTGCTGTAAGATCACAGCCGTATCATCTCATACCCCAACTGAAAAAAAGCACAGTCTCGGAAAAAGAGAGATTATACACAAGATTGAGGAATGACATAGCGCAGATAATGTATTAAAAAAGATTATTGACTTCAGCATTTCAGACTCTTGGTTTATCTAGTTTGTAACAGATGTTAGAGTGCGCAACTCTTAGTTTGATTAAGTCAAGAATTAAAAAAAAATACAGCATCATTCTACAAAAAAAGCTCGCTTCTGTGAAAATAAGACAAGAAAAACACGGAGGTATAACACTCAAGACCTAAAAAATGAAAAGGTAAATTTAGAATTCAATAATAAACTGAAGCTTAAATTGATGTCAGTAAACCATGATCAAAACAACATTGAAGAATCAAATAATATTGTCATGTCATCATTAGCCGAAGCACGTGAGACCATTCCAAATTTATAACTAGAAGAAAAAGATTCACCCATGGGATGACACTCATGAGTTGGACAAAATTGATACAAAAACAAACAGAAGAGGAAAAATGCAATGGAAAAATACCAAACAATTAACAAAGAAAATAAAAAAAATGAAAAAAAATTCTTTGAAAAAATAATTTCTCCGAAAAATTGGAAATTAAATTAATGAACAGAGGCATTATAAACAATGTGTTAAAATGGGGAGAAAATTGAAAAATCACAATGATATCATGCACTCAAGACCTTCATAAAATAAATGTCCTCGTACAAAAAGAAATTTGAATAATATTTTAACCCTAACCACATTAAAATTAAGATACACACAGAAATAGAACATATACAAATATGCATCCAATCATTAAAAAGTTCACCCTCAATAATTAAACTGCTGATGAGGAAATTATAAAAGCTATTAAAATATTAGAAACAATGAAGAATCTCTCCACATTGAAAAATCTCTCCACATTTGAAAATAGCTAACTTTCTTCCTGAATTCAATTATAATTTTTTTCGATTTTATTGAAGAAGTCCTCACTCAGAAATACATCTACAAAAAGTGGGGTTTGTCACACATTAATCTAGTGTAGAAACGGAGAAGCAGTCATCAAAGCACTCTTACAGGCGTATATCAACTGAATTCATCATGGTGAAAGTAATAATGCATATTATATTACTTAAACTTTTATCGCTTTATGACAGTCAACTCACAAACCAGTTTAGTTTACGTTCTGTCAAGGGATGTAAGGATGGCATATATTCTCAAACAACTTCGGCAAATTATTTACCTTTCTAATAAGAAACTGTACAGCTTCTATTCTGAGGTTACAGCAGCACATGACCGCATAAATAGAGACTTCCTCTTCTCATCCATCAGAAACGGCCTTCGGATTTCAAAATCCATTGAAGGTATCGATCTAATAGAGGAACTGTATCGATCTACTGAACCTTACATATCGAAACTTTTATAGAATGAATGGCACCAAACCTGTTCAGAAAGATCTAAACTATCACTTGTATGCAGCCTCTTAGTAAGATCAATAATTAAAAATGTTTTGAGCTAGTGAAGCTGGAGGGTCTTGGCAAAGATCATCATTTTTTTAAAACATAGTGGGCTGGCGATGCAGAATCACAAACAAAGAACTGTAGCAAATAACCTAAGCCACATCACTTGAGGTCTACCAACAATACCAATTATAAGAGATTGCACATATGACACGAAAAGAAAGTAATGACAAAATCAAGATGTTAACCTTCCGATGAACACGCCGAATGTTTCCTTATAAGTAAACAAATAATAATAAATTTACTATATATGCGAATTGTTACTTAAAAGTTATGCAATTTTGAACAGCTAAGACCTATGTCTGTTTCGAGGTTTGAACCATAATTAAAACACTCAATAATATAATGGAAATGCTGTATTAAAGTATACAGAAGAGAACATTTCATCATTATATATATATATATATAATTAGTTAATTAGTTTTTGGTCATAATTAAATTAGACCAGTGCACAGTTGTATTAAAAATGTTCAATACATTTAAATTGTAGAACTTCTGAATAGTTTTCATTTGGATATGAATAATTTTTGCTATATTAATAATGGCGTATCAGTTCATAAAAGAATCTATTTTATATATATATATAAGTCAACCATTCGCTCATACTTTGAATATTGCTGTTACATATGGTCTGATAATTCTGCTATATACTTAGAGAATCTTAATAAAATCCAAAGAAGATCTGCAATTTTATTTGCTCTGACCTGGCATCTCGGTTTCAGTCACTTACCGTAGTTTTTCTATTAACTATTATAAAAGGTATACTCATATATGAGTATACGTTTTATATATAATAATATATATTTATAATTACATATTATTATATATAGTTTATTATATATAGTTTATTATGCAGATACTATCATACATATTGTATGTAATAATACATAATTATAATTACATATATAGCTTATTATGCAAGTATTATTATACATGCTATACTTATTAATATATACTTATAATTAAATATTATTATATATGGTTTCAGGTGTATAAAGAAAATTACGAGGTATTGATATGGCCACTGGATTCCCCAGGTCTCCTGCACATTGAATACTGTTGTCATAACTGGTCGGGTGCCTCTGCTATTCATCTCAGGGTTCTCGACTGGCTCCAAAGGAGAATCTGTAACGTGATCGGTCCCGACCTGGCAGCTCGGGGTAAAACAATTAAAAAAAAACATTTACGGCCAACTATTTCGCATTATGAATTTCCACAATAAAACTGGCAACAATTGAAAGATCTGCATCCTAACAAGTTATTTTAGAGGGAACTTTGCTGGGTCGGAAGAGTTCATGCCTTAACCAGTTAGAGTTCATTTGATGGTACAAAATGAACTCATAGTTTATTAGCTTGATGGCCATAAAGAATGACACAAACGTTAATTTACATTCACACACATACACAAACAAACACGTGTGTGTGTGTGTGTGTGTGTGTGTGTGTGTGTGTGTGTGTGTGTGTGTGTGTGTAAACACAATGTTTGCATAATTTATCAACTCAACCATTTTCTGTAGCGAAAATCGATCTTAAAAATGTCGTGAGTTGACAACGGAAATTTAGATTGAAGTTCTATCGGAAATGTGAAAACGAAAATGAGGACTAGAAACATTAGCTGTTATTTACAACCCAAGTGAATCATAATAATTATTCATGAAAAAATAATATGCATACTGGGTGTAGCGTAGTAGCGTAGTTGTTATCGGCGCGTAAAAAGCGATTGACCCATCGAATTCCAGCTGAATCTGTTGCGATTGCTTTCACACAAATATCGTTGGAAAGGTATGAATGTATCTCTTTTAAATATTAATATAAGCTAATCTCTAAATAAAATATAAGCAATAAAAAATACAATCCACAAATATATATCTCCCGATGATAGCAAAAAATGAATCATCATATGATGAAAAAATAACTAATTCTAATATATATATATATATATATATATATATATATATATATATATATATATATATACATTGAGAAGTTTTTTCTTTCAACCGAACAGTGTTGCCGAAGTCTACATGACTGAAACAACACTACTCGATTAAATGAAAAAACTCTCTATATTAGTTCTGTGAACACTCTATCTCGATATCAAGCAGTTTATGAAAAAAACAAAAAAAAACAAAAAAAACTGCTCGCCAAAAATAAAATATCTTTCGATTAGTAAACTATTAAAAAAACAGCAATTTTGGCACTAAACATCATTAAAATTGAACAGTACACACACACACACACACACACACACACACACACACACACACACACACATATGTAGCCAAATAAAATAAATAAGGAACGAAGAAAATAAATGCACCGTTCAAAACATTAATTTAAAACAGCGCTCAATATAAAAAGGGAGCAATGAATATTTATTATTAATTATTACTTTTCCCCTTTTTTTTCAATATCTTTTTACCGCATACAAAAAGATTTTCACCCCCCCCCCCAAAAAAAAAAGAAGTGGTATTTTTTAAAAACTGTTTTTCAAGAAAATGTTTATTACCATTATTATTAACTACCTGATGAAACATTGTTCTTTCAATGTCGAAACGAAACGTACAATTTAGTAGTAGGTTCAAGTTTGTACATGTTCTAAAGTAATAATTAATAATAAATACGCGAACGCACACACACACACACATATATATAATTGTGTAGTCGAACATCAATTCTTCTTTTATACAGGTTTCATTAAAGATGACTGACAAGGTATTGCGGTTAAACTTTTTATTTAATTTGTTTCGTATTCGTATACTTTTTTCTTTCTAGACAAAGTAAATAACGATCGTCTGAATGTTTTGAAATGTGAAAGCTCGGATATACAGAACATTCAGACAATTTTTAACACTTATACGTTCAGGTGAGAAAAAAGAATTAAATAAAAAGCTTTACTGCAGTTCCTTGTCAGACGTTTTTATTAAGCACACATACACATACGTACACACACACATGTGTGTAGTTATTAAAAAACTTATAGACTTATTTTCCATCCGACATTTTTCTTTTTTCAATCGTTATTATAATGTATACTTCGAACTTGAAGTAGACGCCTAATTTCTATTTATTAAACATTGTGAATTATGTCTGTCGGTCTGCGCATTTAAGAAATCTTAGTAAGGAAAATGTTTTACCCGGTAGGATTCGAATCTCTGTCCTCCTTTGTAGGGGAAAGTACCTTTTAAAAGACAAATAAAGGCTTATTGTAACAGCGATAAAATCTGCATTCCGTTGTGATGGTAATGTTTAAACACACACACACTCACACATATGTAGAAAACTGAACTGTAGAAAATCAGTTCTCATCCACGACAACGAACAGTGGACTAAAAATTCAACGGATGATTTTGATTTATCTATGGGAGCCCTGGATTCTGCAGAATCTTTTGATCTGGTGGGGTTATTCCTGTTGTACAACCTCACAGCGCATAAAGAAATCGATACGAAAAATATAGGACTGTATAGAGATGACGGACTCATGATAATAAATGAATCTACTGAAGGTAAGGTCGATAGAACTAGAAAGTTAATTCATAAAGTCTTTAAATACTTTGGTCTTAACGTAGTGATTAACCCCAACATCAAGCAAGTAGACTTCTTAGACATAACATTAGACTTAGTATCGAACACTTTCCAACCTTACATGAAGAACAATGCAAACCCAATATATATAAACCCCAACTTTAATCACACACCATCTATTATCAAACACATCCCATCATCGATAGAACGCCGCATTAATACACACTCATCCAGTAAAGAAATATTTGATAAACACAAGGTAATTTACGATAAAATCCTTAAGGATAGTGGATATCAATCATCAAAAATCAGATTTGTGGAAAAATTCAGAAGTTCAAAAAGCAAAAACAGAAACCAAAAAAATCATATGGTATAATTCTTCTTTTAATCAATCAATTAACTTCAAGCTGGGGGATAAATTTCTTCAACTAATAGATAAGCATTTCCCCCAAAATAGCCCTCTAAATAAAATATTCAATAAAAATCCAATTAAACTAAGCTATAGCTGCTCCAATAATCTAGAAAAAATAATTAAAGTACATAACAACAATATATTAAAAGCACACAACAAAAATAACTCCAACACTAATACCAGTCCGGCCCACAATTACAACCTTTGTAACTGTAGAAACCATGACCAATAAATGTCTAACGAAATCCCTGATATATATGTGTTCAATCTCATACATGGAGAATCCTAAGGATGAAAAAATGTATATCGGAAATACCATGAACGTATTTAAAAAGTGATTTTACAATCACCTTTCAGCATTCAATAACAAAGAAAAACAAAGCATGACATCTCTCTCCAAATACTTTTGGAAGTTAAAAGACAAAATAAACGCCTAAAGTTAAATGGAAAATCCTTAAACAAGCAAGAACAGCTAATTCTATAAAGGAACCATGTTTCCTCTGTCTTCAAGAAAAAATTGAGATCCTTAAATATATGAACAGTAACAAGCTTTTAAACCAGAGGCACGAAACCACAGTAAACTGCAAGTACATCAGAAAGGTAACATTACAATCATGCTAAACAAAAAAAAAAAATACAAGAGCCAGAACTAGGACCCCATATATATATATATATATATATATATATATATAAATTCTATAATAATATCGAATTACAAAATTATAAAGTAAGGTTTAATATTAATTATAAAATAAGGTTAATAACCATAATTATTATTAATAAAGTAAGGTTAATAACCATAATTAGTATTAACTAATATTAATTATAAAGTAAGCTTAATAACCATAACTAGTAAGGTTAATAACCATAATTAGAGTAAGGTTAATAGCCATAGCCATAATTTGAGTAAGGTTAATAACCATAACCATTATTAGAGTAAGATTAATAACCATAACCATAATTAGAGTAAGGTTAATAACCATAACCATAACCATAATTAGATGAATCATATATTGACTAGATATAAGAATAGAAATTTAAAATTTAAAATTGAATAGAGAAAACGGTTTCCAAACTATGATCGAATTAAAAAACAAAAATTTAAAATTCAATACAAAAAACATATCCCCTAAATCCAAAGTTAAGATTAAACATGCAAACTTACATTAATTATAAAGACTCTGCTTAAATAAAAATAAATAAAAAAATATCCACGCCAACTATTATCGGCTCTTCTAAGAAATCCACAAAGATATAGTCTAGCCAATAGATAATTAAAACTTACAACTGTCTAGAATCAAAGACTCTCATTAATCAACCACTTAAGAAACACCATCCCAAAGAATTCCAACGGTCACATCGCTAACCCCCACCAACACCTCTAACAAAACACTCTCTCCAAAAATTTCAACTGTCAAAGACCTATTCCGCTATTCCCTAACCCCTACCAACACCTCGAACACAACTAAATAAATATAAAAAAATGATTTCCAGTTCTTTACACACCTCCTGGTGAGGCATTGAAGTTTCAATGCCGAAACGAGCGTACCTTCGTAGAGGTTATATATAGAATAATTAAATACATGTTCTAAAATATAATTTATAATAAATATTCACAGCCCTATATATTATATATCGAGCACTGTTTTCAAATTAATGCTTTTGGACATTGTATGAATTCTTCGTTCTGTATTCACTAGGATATATATATATATATATATATATATATATATATATATATATATATATATAAAATGCAAATTAATGCTTTTGGACATTGTATGAATTCTTCGTTCTGTATTCACTACGATATATATATATATATATATATATATATATATATATATATATATCCTAGTGAATACAGAACGAAGAATTCATACAATGTCCAAAAGCATTAATTTGAAAACAGTGCTCGATATATAATATATAGGGCTGTGAATATTTATTATAAACATTTAGTTTTGATATATATATATATATATATATATATATATATATATATATCAAAACTAAATGTTTACTAAAAATAGTCACTGAATTACCATTCCTAGACTGGTTAAAACAGGCTATAGAGCCGAATCTATCCTGCTATTTAACTGATACTTGGGAAGAGAAGATCAGCTGGACTTATTTCTTTCGTATGTGTATTTTTATCAAAGAAACACAACTAATTTGGTAAACGTTACAGTACCCACAGATCACTAAAACACATATCTACAGCACACTTTGAAAAAAACTAAAGTTTTATGTATAATACACCATCATCATCCAGTACTTGATGATAGTGTATTAATGACCAAAACTTGATAGCTATTAAGTTGCATTTGTCTATATTTCTGAGATGAGGTGGTATTACAGGGTTAGAGGGAGATAACTCATGACTACCAAAAGAGGCACTACTACGCAAGGAATGAAGATCATGTATCCCAGTGATTGTAATAAAGGGTTCGGTTCGAAATTCTTAGCACTTGAAGAAGGTAGAACGACCGAAACGACGTACAACTGGCAACAAAGACGAAGACAATAGTCCGAATAATGTAAATACTGTATTAAGTTGCAGTATGCTATTATTATTGTAATCTAAACTTATTTAAGTTTGTCTGTGTGTGTGTGTGTGTGTGTGTGTGTGTGTGTGTGTGTGTGTGTATGTCTGTGTGTGTGTCCGTTACCTATAGACTCCGAAACGGCTGAACCGATTTTCTTGAAAATTTACACAATTGTACTATAAGCGTCTGCGAGTGTTCTTAGCTATATTTTGAGTAGATAAATGTCGAAAATCGATAATCGAAAAAATCGGGTTATAGTAGGAATGGTCCGATTTTAATCAAATTTGATACACTCATACACAAAGATATAAGAAATGATATTCAGAAGTTTCAAGGTTGCAGTTCTTACAATAGTGCAGAAAATCGATAATATATATATAAAAGGCAAGATGTTTGTGTGTGTGTCTGTTTATCTGCCTGTATGTCTATTTTTTCAGTCCTTTTATTTTAGTTTTTGCTTCGGGTTTGGCTTATGGTAGGTATAATTGTAGTTCTTAGTCTCAGCCATGACACCATTTACTCAGAGGACTTATTTAGCCTACAAAATTTAGTTTACGACGAAAAAAACTTATTTGATATCGATACCAGGAAATCAAAATTTGACTTACATCCATTCATTTTTCTTTCAGTTTGCGGTTTCGCTTTAACTGGAAACAAATATTGCTTTTCTAGTTTTTCGTGACAACGTCTAAAGAGTCTGCGCTCCAGGACCATGGATTAGTTTGAAGCTTTCATTACACTTGAGCAACGCCGGGCTATACTACTAGGAATAACTAAATATCTATGATCTACTTTCGAATTGAGCACTTTTTAAAAGTAAATATCAAACTTTGGAATGTACTTCCATTAGTGTTTAATCTTATGACTACTCTGTGTTTTCGGCTACAGAAATCTTCAGATAGTGAGAAACTCAGATTTATAGAGTGTTAAATTATAGAGTGTTAAATTATGCTCCACATTTTGAAGTGATATTTTATTTTTTATATTAAAAAGTTTTAACAAGTGATAATAAACACTCAGTTCCTTAAGCGTTGTCATATATATATATATATATATTTTCACGGGAAACGGTACAAGTAATAAATTTAAATTTGTATTTAAAAATCCCCGAATACATAATTTCATCTCTTTCGTTTTAGATTCGACAAAGCCTTAAATTGGCGAAATGCATCATCTGCTTGATCAACTCTTTCCTCTTTTTCAGGCAGCATTTCCATGCATCAAATTTTGAAACTTAGTAAGGATTTCAACAACTAATTAAATTAACACACACACGTACACACATATCCAGCGCGCCCGCACACACACACACACACACACACACACACACACACACACACACACACACACACACACACACATATATATCCAGCGTACACACACACATACACACACATGTATATATATATCTACGGCTGGGCAAAATTTTAATGTCAATGAAAAAAGGAAAAATATAACTTTTGCCTTGTTAGACTTAACCACTTATTTTAGCAGAGCTTTGAGAAATTAAAATAAGAAAATAAAAATTAAAATAAAAAGTATTTTAGCATTTAATAGGGAAAATTATATATTTCTTTCCTTGAATGAATTTGTGGTAAGCATTGGCATCAATATGGTTTCTATAATTAAAACTCAAATTTTCAAGACTTTTTGTTTTCTGTTGGTGTAGATAACAAGTATACATCAAACTATTAAGACGGTGAATAAGTTTTTGCTGTCTTCCAAAGAAATAGCGTTACCATAACTGCGTGTTTGTAGTTTCATATGGTAAAGCATCTATAAAGAAGTACTATAAGCAAGCTTAAAATTTAGTGTATGTCATTTCACCGAAGTGTAAACAACTTAGTTTTTTCATAGCGTTAAAAATGTCGGATTTCGTGCCAAAGAAAGTGTATTTCAAGGGACTTTTACTGCACTACTTTATTCAAAACAGATCAGCAGTGGAAGTACACGGAATTCTGTTGAGATTTATGTTGACCATGCTATGTTGGAAACAAGTTGCAGTGATTGGTTTAGATGATTTAAAAATAATGATTTAACGTTGAAGATAAAGAACACTTTAGCGCACCTAAAATGTTTGAAGACAAAAAATTAGAGGTATTACTTCATGAAGACTCATGCTTGACGCAAGCTGAACTTACGAACCATTAGAAGTTGATCACACAACAGTTTCGAAACGTTTGAAAGAATTAGGAATGATTCAAAAGCAAGGACATTAGGTGCCGTATGAGTTGAAGCTGAGAGACGTCGATTGGCGTTTTGTCACGAGTGAACAGTTGCTTCAACGTCAGAAATGGAAAAGACTTTTGCATTGTATGATGACCGGCGATGAAAAGTGAGTACACAACGATAACCCCAAGCGTAGAAGACCGTAAGGTAAGCCTGGCTATGCATCAACATCGGCGGCAAAGTCGAATATCCGTGGTAAGAAGCTTCTGCTCTGCATTTGGTGAGAGAAGCTGGGTGTAGTTTATTATGAACATCTCAAACCGACCGAAACCATTACGAGAGATCACTATCGACTACAACTGATGTGTTTGAGCCGAACATTGAAGAAAAACGACTGCTATACGAGCAGAGGCAATACTAAGTGATTTTGCAACATGACAACGCTTAGCCACATGTTGCAAAACGGGTGAAAACCTCCTTGGAAACGCTTAACCCGCCGTATCCACCAGACATTTATTTTCCCGTCTGATGATCACTTTTTCCGATCGACGGCACAAGGCCTGTTTGAGCGTCACTTTCATTCTTATGAAGGTGCAAAAAAATGGATTGACTCGTGGTTAGTCTCAAAAGACGTGTCATGTTTCCGACATAGAATTCATATGCTGCCAGAAAGACGGGAAAAGGTAGTGGCTAGTGATGGGCAATACATTCAGTGACATGTTTTTTACTAAGTTTTGTACATAAAACATTAATTTTTAAGGTCCTAATATTTTTCTCTTTCATCTGTGAATATTAAGTATGAATACTCAAATTTCGTAAATATTCGGCGTTCTCATCTCTCACTCGTGGTGGTTAAAATGGTTACTTCTTATTTTGTGTCTGCTGATAAAAAAGTCGCAGACATTGTCTTGAAATGATCAGGTCTTTTCACAAATTCCTGTATTTCTGTGCTAGGTAACATTTAAAACTGTCATCCCTCGTTTTCGTTGTACTGACATCAAGATACACAAACTCATTAAGTCGGTTAGATGCTGTTTCCTTGTGTTTCTCATGCAGTTAATTTTTCCTTTCAGTGGTAAATTCTCCAAGTCTTTTCTCATTATGTGTTACAGAAATGTTCTCTTTCTGATTTTAAGTACAAGTTTCTTTAAAAATTGTATTTTCCTTAAAGATTTCTCGTTGCTTACGTGTTCTGTTAATAATATTCTCAATACTAGTCGGTATAACCAGATTTCTGTGGTTTCAAATCTTTATTTATTTATGAGGAGACTGTCCAGGATAAACCCTTATAGATTAGTTCAGGAAACGTTTTTTGATTTGAATGACATCTCTTAAATACCTCGCTCAATTTTGGGAAGACATCTTTTTATATACTTTATGCATATCCATTTCTGTGTCAAATTTTTCTGTCGTCCGTTACTGAAGTACTCAGTAGCATATCAGTATGTTCATGATTTTATCAACCCGAATACATAGCTGATTCTTAAGTTGTATTTTTTTTTTTTTACTGAAAACTATGCATTCTGTTTTACATCGATTTCTGAAACAGGGGGTTAACACGTATCGCGCCTGTGCACGCACACACAAACGTATACACTTGTATACAAAAATAATCATATAATTCAAAGCTTTGATCTTGAGTAAGCAAGAAAGAACATTTAAAAAGACTACCAATTTTACTTTCTTCGTTTGATTTGAATTTTATTTGGGCAATCCATGTTTCTCCGTTTGTTCCCCACACTCTATGTCTTTTTTCTACGCTTATATATTTTGTATTTCTATTTTTAAGCATCTCTGTTTGATAAAAAAACTACCCGCTCCGTATAAAGTGCACGTTCGCGTGCACACGCGCGGGCACAAACACACACGCAAATCAAACGAATCACCACATCCGATCACACACATGGGTAAGTATTTCGATATACGAATTTTTACCTTTTTATCACGTTTCCTTTATTTTCTCTTCCTCGTCATTATTTCTCACATATGCACAGCTTCAACACACGTGACTGTCCTACGTTCCCGTCATTGTTCGTGTCGTGAGCACAGGCATACGCAAATACATCCACATTCACACATATACACACACGCATTTTTTATCTCTCCCGCTCTCACCTAATTCTTTCGATGTTTCTTTGCCAAGCATGATACGAAGAATAAAAGAAACATCTTTTTATTAGGAATCTAAAGTAGACCTCTTCTGGACCGTTTTCTGTGAGACTAAAGTTACCTATCAGTTATGATCTTATCTTATCGCGCTACTCTCATAATATATCTGTAGGTAATTCATAAAAAGTTTTTGGCTCAGTGCCAGGTTCGGCTTTTTTCCCAATAAATCAAATGAGATCTTGTTTTCCTTCGTTGTAGCTGTCGTATCTTCACAAGACTGAAACCATCTCTCAGGCCTTTCTGGATTTAGTTTTTTTCTTTTCCTAGACTGGTTGCCATCTCGAGCACAATATTCTCTGATATTTACTGATACATTGCAGCTAAGACCAGCCTAGAAGTTCGTTGATAGGGCGCAGCTCCTTCCTTCCAAACGTTTGGTAATTGAAGATTACTCTTTGGCCTGATAATTATTTACAAGTGAAAAATGAAACAATTTCTAGCGGTAAACCAGATTTTATTCGTGAATTGTAACCTACTGCTATAAGCGAGCGAAGTTGAGAAGAGGTGTAGGTGATGTGGGGAGGTGAACTATCTAACAGGAGTCTCTCCTGTCCGTCGTTTGCCGAGGCTCCTATGTGTTCTTTTTTCACGGATACTGGTCAGTTTAAATGTTTCTTTGTCCTGTCATCTTTGTGTAAAAAAATAAATTTCATTCAGCGACTTCACTTCACTGATAACCATCGGTCCAAAATAAATGTTCTAAATTCATTTTTATGATAGGTCCAGCTGTTTTTTATACCATTTTTAAGCATGTGTGGTGAAGAAAAAAGAATTCAGCTAATCAAATTCAATTTTCGCTCCAATAATCATTACACAACCCGCTCCTTCATGCTTTTCTTTAATAAGAATAATTCTATGATCACCAACTCCATTTATGGTCAGGTGCCTCTGCCGTTCTCCTCAGTGTTCTTGACAAGCTCCAAAGGAGAGTCTGTAATGTGATAGGTACTGATCTGGGGATGTGCGTTGTGGCGCAGTGGATATCGGCTCGGAACGAGAAATCGGGGAACCGAGTTCGAATTCCAGTTGAATTCATTGCATTCACTTACGCGCTAATACCCTTGGGAAAGGTATTAATCCGTCTCTTCCCTCCAGTTATGGGTTAAATAACAGGACAGATTGGGTTCTATAGCTTTGGTCGGCAACCAGTCTACCGCAGAAAGCAATGGCAACCTACTGCGGGATAATCTTCTGCCCAGTCAGTCATGTCTCTTTCGAGACATGATCGCCCAAGCGTGTATCGCGCATGGCACTTAACTGACTGACTGATCTGGCGACTCGACTGCAGCCACTTCACCATCGTCGAAATGTGGCCTCCCTTTGTCTCTTCTACAAATACTTTCATGGCTTCTGCTCGGATGAGCTTAAGTCACTGATGCCTCCTCAACAGGTGTTTACTCGTGCTACGAGACTGGCAACTGGGTCCCACCCATTCACAGTCAGGTGAGCCAAATGCAGACGACAATTCTACTCCTGCAGCTTCCTCTCTCGCACTTCCCGCCTGTGGAACTCACTCCCGTATTCTTGCTTTCCTGACGGCTACAACCCCCAGAAATTTAAATGCAAATCAATACTCATCTACTAACCACTGGCCTCTAGCTCTCTCCCCTCCGCTGTATAACCTTCCCTTTTATTCACCTATGTATCTGTCATCGCACCTGCTTTCTCAGCTTTCTATTGTTCCTTTCTAACTAGTTTGTACTCCTCACTCTTTTCTAATTAATCTTGTTACATTTATGTAACCCCCTGCACATCAGTGGCGTTTCCGCCTTGCTCGGGGTGAAATGATAAAAAAAAAAATTTCACTCCAAGCAAAGCAGGGTTGCTCCTGGTGCACAAGGAGTTACAGCGAGTCAAAAAACAAAGTACAGGGAATTAAAAGATAAGAGAAGGATGGGATTCAAGTAAATAGAAGATGACAATTGACGTTGCATTTAAACTTTTGGAGATTGTACTTAGGGAAGCAAGCAAGCGGAAGGGAGTTCCACAAACAAGAACTGTGAGAAAAGAAAACTGTTTTGACGGTAAAGGTGTGGGACCTAGATGCCAAACTTGTAACACGGGTAAAAACATGTGGTCTGGGAACCAGAAAAAAAGAAACCCATCAGAAAAGTTGTCATAAAAATACTTTTAGAAAAGACAGAGGGAAGTTACATCAGGTCGGTGAGAACGTGACTGAAGGCGAGGTGCTAAGTCAATATTGCAGATTCCGTTTGGATTTTGTCGAGAGCCTCAAGATGAATAGCAGGAGAACCCGACTAGATATGGCAACAGTATTTAATGCACGGGGAATGTTAGAATTTATAAATGTGCAAAATGTATTCTTGCGATAAAAACATTCTGTCCCGACACAGTGACCCAACCTTCCTTGCAGCAGATGCAGCTATGGATCTGATGCAGTCATTCTATTTGAGATAGTGAGGCCAAGGAGGCAAAGTGTATTGCTCTCTAGGAGACTAGCGTCACCCATTCTGATGGTAGGCAAGAAAGTTGGTGGTTAAAAGAGAGCAGATTGATCTTTTGTAGGTATGAAAATTTACTACCCATTTCTACTCTATTCAATTACAGATTAGAGGTCTTTTTGAACGGAAGCAGCTAGATTTACTTTGACAGCCTCGGCAGATTTCTTATTGAGACGGGAGTAAATTGTGGTATCATCTGTATAGATGCCTACATGAGAACTGATTGCACCAGACCGTTCAAAACGGCCTTCATTTTTTGATTTGATAGGAACAATTAGATTAAATCAAACAATTGTCCAGAAATATCGTACCTCTGGAACTTGAACAGATGGCCAGCATGCCAAACCCAATTAAGTGCTTTCGAGCTATCAAGGGTAACAGCTCGAGCTTTGCCGTTCTTATCAGGAGCATTCAGTGATGGTCTTTAGCACACTAGCGGTAGACCTTGTGAAGCAGAAGTCATATTGTTTGTCAGAGAGAAGCTTGTGAGATGTGAGATGTCTATTTCAGCATTGATAATAGCCCCGAATATCTTGCTAAAATAGGTAACAGGTTAATAGGGTGATAATTAGAGAAGTCAGAGGGCTTTCCAGAGTTCTTAAAAACAGGAACTACAGAGGAGGACATTCAACAAGCAAGAAGATGTTATTATACAGTTTAAAAAGAACTGGAGCGAGCTCAGGGGTACATTTCTTTAGGACGATAACTGAAATTCCGTCACCTCCACTTGCCCTATGAGTGTCAAGCATAGAAACTATGTTAGATACCAGATACAGGGTTATATATATTACTCAGTTGAGTCTGTTTTAGGTCAGAAATTGGGTGTGGGTACTCAAGACGAGTCAATTGTGGTGGTTGACGAGAATTTGCGAGCAAAGCACTCAACATTGTCTTCTGTGTATGGGAAGACTTCCAATTGATTGAATAGAGGAGGGTTTTCTGCTGTTCAGCAAATTCTTGCATAACCTCTAGTAATATTTGGAATCAAACTTGCGAGATGCTATACGTTGCTTCATTCTATCAGCAAGCAACAGCCTAGCATAATTTAGGGCACGCTTACATTCATTACGAGCAGAGACAAAGAGGCATCTATTGTGATCAGACATGTCAATCCGGTAAAGCCGGAATAAGTGATTCCTCTGGGCGCTGGTAGCCGAGCAAGCAGAAGAGAACCAAGAAGCTGAACGTGGTTTAAGTCAGAATTTCCTAGATGAGATGAAATCATCAATGTGGCATTTAATTCAGGGAGGTATTTCAGAGGCGCAGTCACGAACAAGGAGACTAAAAACTTTGTTCCAATGACATTGCAAAGAAAATCACGGAACGATTCCCAGTCTGCTCACTGGTTGTTGTAAGATATTCTGCCAATAAGAGATTCTTGAAGGTGGAGTAGAAAAAGAAACATTAACAGACACCACAGCATGATCAGTGTTGTCAAGAGGACAGAGCTACATAACATGCCAAGAGTCAGGAAGAAAAGTAAAAAAGACATTTAGAGGAGAGGTTATTGTAGTTATTGGGGAAACGCGTGTAAAAATCTACTACTTGCGGAAAAAGCTGAGTGACTGAGAAGTTCAGTCTTTGGACTCCAGCAAGATCAGTGACAGAGTTTTTCAGCCACTTGGCATAATGAGCATTGAAGTCACCGAACACAAATACCTTAGCGAATGGGTGAAGGGAAATGGCCTCTTCTATATTGTCTGAAATACTATCTACCATGCAGAGTTAGGATAGGAAGGGGAGCAGTAAAGAAAGAAGAGATAGCTTACTGAGTTTAGCAGAGAGAGAGAGAGAGAGAGAGAGAGAGAGAGAGAGAGAGAGAGTGTGTGTGTGTGTGTGTGAGAGAGAGAGAAGAGTGTGTGTGTGTGTGTGTGTGTGTGAGAGAGAGAGAGATGAAAGAGTGGAAAGGAGATTCAAGAGAAATCTCTCTAGCCAGAGGGAGATGTTGGCTAACTTAAACACCCAGATCATGCATGTGGACATTGAAGTTCTACCTAAAGAGAAGAAGGTATCCAGTAATAGAAAAATCAGAGAAGGGAATTGTAGGTTTGAGGTTAGTTTCACAGAGTCGCCTGGAGTAGCAGTAGAGGTCGGTCGTCAAATTCAACATGTATGAGAATAGTACTGGCGCAGATTGCAGCAGAATGTGGCCTCAGGTTTGCCCACCGAAGTCACTTGAAGTGACACGCATCCATGCGTGACATAGCACTAAAAGAATCCCGATATTATTCAACTGTTGATCAAAACAGCCTCTCAAGGCGCTACGCAAGAATTCGGGCTCCAATATACCAGTCAGAATCAGCAACCAGTAAACTACCAACCCACTACCCTCAGTATGAAGAGATGTTGTCATCATCCACACATCACAAAAACTCGTGACAGTAAAACTATTAAGACCTGAGGAGTGAAAAAAAAACAAAAAACAACAACAACAAAAAAACAAAAAAACAAACAAACTGGAAACCTCTTCCTAAGCAGAAAACAAGGGATGAGCCTATCTACTCCTGTTCAAGGGAAGTGGAAGGAGTACGAACCGGGCGATAGGAGAGCTTATCTACTCCTGTTGAACAAAAAACAAATAAATAAAATAAACAAAAATTAATAAGTTTTAACTAAGTGTAAACCTGAAAAAAACTTAGTATAATCCATTGGGGATTCAAAAAAGGGGAAAAACAACTGAAGCGCTATCTCTGAAATCTGGAAAACATTATAATAATATAAAAAAATATAGAACCAAACAATAATCTAAAATATTAAATTATTTACGAAATTTCACATTCAAATAAAATAAACGTTAAGACTTGAAACACTCAGACAAATTTTAAAATATGGCCCTGTACAAATTAAAAATGTTACTTGCAGACACTAAATAAAAAATTACAGGAAAATGTTGTTAATAGAAAAGGAAAAAACATTTGAATAATAAATGTTATTGAAAGAAAGTGAACGATACTCATCAGATAAACAAAACAAAAGGACACGCAAATGATTTCCTTACAATTTCGAAAGTTACATCCTCATTCATAAAAAATGTTACGTTAAATATAAAATAAAGCACAATTATTCATACCAATGTATAAGTAATTTAACAAATACAGGGTATTGAACGTTTTAATATCATAATTCTCAAAATTGTAACATAAAACTTATTTTTAAAAATAACAGTAAAACAATTAATGGTTACTACGATTTATCTTCAAAAATAGACAAGTATATATATTAATAATTAAATATTATAAATGCATAATAATATAACAAAAATTATAATAAATTCTTCTTTTTCTATGTGCCCTGTCCCTTCAGGACGTAGGCGATCATGGTTCTCCACGTCTCTCTATCCCTTGTGGCTCCAAGTATACTTGCTCCTGTTACTCCTGGCAACCCACGTTCCGTCATCCACCTGATCAGGCCCTGCAGATATGTTATCCGCTGCCTTCTTCTGTCTGTCTTTCCCCTCTACCTGGCCAGTCAGTATCAGGTTCTCCAGGCTTTCCTTCCTCATTGCGTGTCCCAGGAACTTCAGTTGTCTCTTCCTGATGCTCAGTATTAATTTCCTTTTCGTTGCCATTTTTTCCAACACTTCATCGTTGTTCGCATGCTCAGTCCACGATATCCACAGCATCCTTCTGTAGAACCACATTTCCGCTGCTTCAAGTTTTGTCCTCATTTTCGATGATACTGTCCAGCATTCACAGCCGTATTGAAGAACTGACATCACATAGCAATCCAGCACTCTTTTCTTTGTTTCTAGTGAAATTTTCCTGTGTGTTAGTACTTTACTCAGCTTCTGGAACGCGTCCTTTGCCATGCCAATTCTCCTTCGTATTTCTGTGTCGCACTTTCCATCACCAGTTAGAACACTTTCTAGGTATTTAAATTTTTGCACTTGCTTTATTCTGGTATGTCCCACCTGTATTTGGCATTTTGGGTTGCACCTTTTGCTGATGACCATGCATAACGATAAATATAACAGTAAGGAAATGATGAAAAAAACAAAACTCTCCTTTCAAAATATGACTTATACAAATGAAGACGTCTCTGTTTTGTAAACTATGCTAAGGCATTCGACAAAGTACGATATAAAGAATTGAAAGAAATGCTCAGCAACCTCGAGACATTTGGCAAAGTCATTAGAATATTCAAGAACCTCTACTGGCAGCAAACCGCCAGCATACGGACAGAAAACGAATTCAGCAGATATACAAAGATAGAAAGGGGGGAAAGACAAGGATGTGTCTTTTCCCCGGATTTATTCAACTTGTACAGCGAAACTATTCTGAGGACCTTAGAAGATATGCCAGAATTCGTCATTAGCGGTTACAATCTGAACAGCATAAGATACGCAGATGATACACTTTTGATAACCGACACGAAAAGAAAACTACAAGACCAAAAAAAGTTAGATAAAGAAAGTCGAAAGAAAGGACTACAAATAAACCGAATGTATGGTTATCAGCAGAGGAGCCCAAAATGCCAATTACAGGTTGGGGATACTAAAAAAGCAGGTGCAAAAATTTGAGTACTTGGGAAGTGTTCTAACGGAAGATGGAAAGTGGGACACTGAGATCTGAAGGCGAATTGGCATAGCAAAAGACGCATTCCAGAAGCTAAGCAGTGTATTAAAAGACAGGAAAATTTCGCTAGAATTAAATAAGAGAGTACTGGATTGTTATGTGATGTCTGTTCTTCAGTATGGCAGCGAATACTAGACAATATCATCAAAGATGAATGAAAAACTTGAAGGAACTGAAATGCGGTTCTACTGAAGGATGCTGCTAATATCACGGATCGAGTAAGTGAGCAATGATGAGGTTTTGAAAAGGATGGAAAAGAAAAGGAAATTAATACTGAGCATCAGGAAGAGACAGCTAAAGTTCCTGGGACATGTGATGAGGAAGGAAGGCTTGGAGAATCGGATACTCACAGGAGAGATAGAGGGAAAGAGAGGCAGGGGAAAGCAGCGGATAATATTTGACAGGCCTGAGCAACTGAATAGCAAAGTGAGGTTTGGGTTGGGTAACAGGAGAAAGCATGAGAGCCACCAGGGATAGGAAGACATGGAAGGCCATGATCGCCTACGTCCTGAAGAGACACGACACATAGAAGAAGAAGTTATTTATTAATTGAACTAACCTAAAATACTTAGCGTTATCTCCAAGTAATATTGTAGTCTTTTAAAGAAGAAAAATCGTAGTTTTTCAATAAATATCAACAGCTAATATCGTAGTATTTAAGGAATAATAGAGATAAGAAAACTATTGATTAATTAATCAGGATCATTAAAAGAGAAGCAGATAAATTAAATAATAAGAAGAATAAAAATGTATATTTACCTTGAAATAGTAAAAAAACAAAATTTCATGATAACGCTTAAAAAACGTTAAAATTTGAGGAGCTTCGACAAACACGCAATTCTTATTGTAATTCCATGTCTCTTATGTACTTGTATATCATTCATTTGTTAATCAAATTAGCGCATTTTGCACCATTGTAGTTCCCAATATGTCTATTTCTGTTGTAATCGTTGTTCATACTGACAATCAGGGCAAAATAGTGCAATGGCTTTCGGTGCCTTTCGCACCGCAGATATTGAGGTTACGCCGTCCCTCCTCCCAAAAGTTTCTCTACCCACTAGTAAAGTCCTTGGCCTCTGAGGCGTAGCTCTTACGTCCAGAATGACGACTGGCTGATGACCGCTCGACACGAGGAGGTTGGGGACAGAAGTTCTCCTTCACCAGTCGGGTCGGGAAAACCTTCCGACTACCCTTACACAATTTAACCGGTAGGTCGATGTCGTCGACCAGAGAGTGGCTACTGCGGTGCCTATGCGACTTCTTGGAGCCATGTGTGTGAGTTGAATGTAGGCCGTAAACCAGTAAAGGTGTGCATCCCAATTCACCTGAGTAAGGCAGGGTCGACCGCTTCACTGCAAAGGTACTATCACTGATAATAAACCTCCCACAAAAAATATATGCTGATTTAAAAATGTAATGGCATAGCTAAAATTAAATGAGACCTCCATATAAATACTATGATTAAACTAGAAACAGAAAATATATATTCACAAAGTCTTCAGTTTTTAATATTAATGTCTATTTAAAATTGTACAAAATTATATTTTATTTTTTTAAAAATTAGTATCTGCTACTTTACTTTTGGTTAAAATGCTGTTTTTAGTTTGACCTCACAAAACACATTGACAAATTAGCATCTGAAAATTGTACAGTGGATTTAAACAAATGTCGGAATTAGGAAGTAGTGTAGACATTTTTAAATGTTGGTGTAATTCCTGTTAAGTGGCAAGATTTTTGGTTGGCCTCCAACAAACAAGATCGTTGATAAGTTTAAAAATTAAACAGAATGTTTAACTTATCTGCGATAATATTTGATAAAATAAAATCGAAAATCTGACTGCTTACGAGTATTTATACTAATTTTTTCTTTTAGGTAGTACTTTTCCACAACTCTAAGTTTTTTTGCTATACTAAAGTTTTGTATCGTTAAGAAATTATCATTTATCAGAGTATATTTGGCTTATAAACTATCCGCTCCAAGGATTGAATTCGCAACTGTCAGATAAGTAGATCTGCTCAACTAATCCTCTTATCATCCCAAAACAAACAGAAAAAAGTTTGTGTACGGAAGCAGTAGTAAAGAAAAAACAACATATATGTTCTAGTTCAGTTGAAACGAAAAAGCAATCAATAAAATAAATTAACTCAGATTAAACGTCCGAGTTATCTCCCTTAGCGTTGACGATCTAACTATAGTAAATTCCCTTGAATTGAGTAAATTGTTAATTTCAAAATTTCTATTTGACGAGCAACTACGATGAACACCCGAGGAAGGCCGAAGAATACAATAGTCGAAAGATTGTGACTGTAACAACCAATAAGAGGTGTATAATCTGAGTAAATCAGATTATAGTAATGATAATTTGTTATATAAAAAATCAAGAAAATACAATTCCTTGATTACTCGACCTCTCATTCGTTTACCATTTTACTTGTGAGTTAAGCAAGAACTCAACCAGAGCTACCCGTAGTCATTCTCGCAACGCTTTACAATTTAGACAGAAGATTTCCGGCCTTACAGAAATGTATTTTATGATATTGACTAGCTGCATTTGCTTATGCTGGTACTATTACAAACCGATTTATCACAATATATCTATAATAGCCCAAAACTTAAATATCGAAACAACAAAGAAGAAAAAGTTAATCTGAATAATGCATGAAATAATGACATTTTGTTTACACACAATGTTCCGCTTTCAAACATAATTGTTTTGAATCAGGCGTCAGAGAGTCGAATAATCTATGCATGCTGCTTTTTGAGCCAGAATTCTGATTTAACCAAATCAATACAGGTTCCGTCTTATATTTTGATACTGGCAAAACTTATATTATTTTGGCTCAAGTCAAATTTTGAAAGGAATGTAGAGTAGAAAGTGATTTTGTATTAATCTTCCAGGTAAGGAGGTACATTGAAAACCAACCATCAAAATCTTTGTTTCTAGTTGGGATTAAACAACGAACGCTGACATTAGTGGAAAGTTATTTTTTGTTCTTTTATTTATAGTAAGATTCAATTTTACTGCACTACTTTATTCAAAAGAAATCTGCAGCTGAAATACACAGGATTCTTGTTAAGACTTACGGCGACCGTGCTCTGTCAGAAACAACACGCAGAGATTGGTTTAGACGCTTAAAAAATAATGATTTTGATGTTGAAGATAAAAGCTTGGGGGCCACTCGCAGTAGAGGATTACGTGGGAGTCGTTAACTCCCCTGTGAAAATAGGGCTACAGCGATCATAGACTTCCACTTAACCCTAACCGTTATTGCTCTTAAAGCTTTTCTTCTTGGTATCTCCCCCCAAACGCCTGCTCCGTTACTCATCAAGTATGTCATGTATTGCTTTTCTCGGTCTCACTTACTCTCTATTCGTCCCGTGAATATTAGATTCTCCAAGCCTCCTTCCTCATTATGTGTTCCATAAATTTCAGCTGTTAAGTATAAGTTCCATTTTGTGTTTGAATCCTCTCCAAAACCTTATCGTTGCACACATGTTTGGGCCATGGTATCCTCATATAGTCAGCAAATCAAATTAAAAAATAGATTGGTTACAGAAAGTCTTTGGCAGTGGCGGGGGGGGGGGGTTGCAATCAATCTAAGAAAAAGAAAACTCTGTCGGTAAACCAATCTTTCTCAAGAAGATATTGTGTTCTAAGATAATATAGAAAAACGAATCGTCTACCGCCTCAATAGACGTGCCATTAAAAACTAGAAAAAAATCAATTTTACATTTAATTTTGACGGCCTTTCTTTTACATTTATATTAATAAAATTTTGCCGGGAAAAGAAGAAACAATTAAGCACAGTATTTACGTAATCTAAGTGCATGGTTAGCTTTGTCAGTTTTGTGACCAAAGAAAAAAAATCATTTAACTTTAGATATGTCACGTCAATGTTAAACAATGCTTGTAACCTACATAAAAACGTCTAAATAATTTTTCTTCCTCAAAGACATCTATTCAAATAATTTCTTCTTTTCCATTATTACTAAAGTGAAGTCATGAGAAATATTTCTGGAGACACTAAATATTGTTGTGTACGTATTAGCTATTTGTTCGCAGCTTCTCGTGAAGTAAAGCATATCTTCGACTTCAACTTCATTGATTGGCTTCTAAATTACGTCGAACACCAAACAGTAGAAAAAGGACACAGTACTATTGATATTTCGCAGACGATAAACGTCTACTGATAATAACTCTAAATGATTTAGTGCGTAGATTAATAAAATCCATGAACATGGGTTTTTCATCCGAGCTGACAGAAGAATAAATGAATTCAAACAGATATGACAATATAATATATGAAAGTACTGGATAAATAACTTCTTATTTTGCTATAGAAATACTGGTGCAAATGAACAGTTTGCTAACTCTGATGTTGTGTTAAAAGATACTAAATGATTCTATGATATTGTGGTTATCTCTGATATAACCAAAGGTTTTCATTCTGTGCATGTACGTATTAGAACCTTGAATAAGTTCTCAACAGATAGCGTTCCCTGAAGTGCGTGTAATTTCAGATGTTTAACACATCTATAAGGAAGTACCATAAGCAAGCTTGAAATTTAGTGTATGTCATTTCGCCGAAGTGTAAACAACTTTGTTTTTCATAGCGTTAAACATGTTGGATTTCGTGCCAAAGAAAGTATATTTGCGAGGAATTTTACTGCACTACTTTATTCAAAAGAAATCTGCAGCTGAAATACACAGGATTCTTGTTAAGATTTACGGCGGCCATGCTCTGTCAGAAACAACACGCAGAGATTGGTTTAGACGCTTAAAAATAATGATTTTGATGTTGAAGATAAAGAACGCTCTGGCACACCGAAAAAAGTTTGAAGAAGAAAAATTAAAGTCATTGTTTCATAAAGATTCATGTCAGGCGCAAGCTGAACTTGCAGAAGCATTAGGAGTTGATTTCACAACAGTTTTAAAACTTTTGAAAGAATTAAGAATGAATCAAAAGCAAGGACATTAGGTACCGTGCAAATTGAAAGTGCGAGACGTCAAACGGCATATGTGTGAACATCTGCTTCAGCGGCAGAAAAGGAAACATTTTTGGCATCGTATCGTGACCGGTGATATTTAATCGTGGTCGATTGGTTAAGACACGTTTCTCTCTCTCTCTCTCTCTCTCTCTCTCTCTCTCTCTCTCTCTCACACACACATGCATATATATGTACAGAGTGTATCAAAAATACTTTTACAAACATTGGAAGCGGGTTCCTGATGTCCATATAAACATATATCTAAAAGATCATCGTTGTACAGAAACTCATAAGAAATGTTCAAACTGTCTTTTACTTGCTTCTTCACATGCATGAATCCGTCGAATCAATAATTGGTGGACCCCTTCAAATACTTTCACACTGTGTTGAATTGTTTCACTAGCTCCCACGAAGCATTGATGAAGCGTCTCTGAATTATTACTGTCTACTCCATAAATCAGTTGTTTTAGATGACTCCACAGATTAAGATCCAAAGGATTGGAGTCGGGGTAGTACGCAAGCCATGGAACCGGTTCTCTCTTAACTATACATCTTTATGGTAGAGGGTCAGTACTGTAATTTTAAGCGTAGAGGATCATGAGGTACGTTCGGCCATGCGTCAACATCGGCGGCAAAGCTAGATATCCATGGTCCGAAGCTTCTGCTCTGCAGTTGGTGTGATCAGCTGGGTGCAGTTTATTATGAACTGCTTAAATCGACCGAAACTTTAACGGGAGATTGCTATCGACTGCAACTGGTGCGTTTGAGCCGAAAATTAAAGAAAAAACGGCTGCTATACGTGTAGAGGCACGACAAAAGAATTTTGCATGTGCCAACGCTAGGCCACAAAACCTACTTGAAAACGTTTAAATGGGAAGTCCTATCCCATCATCCGTATTCACCAGACATTGCTCCATCCGATTATTACTTTTCCGATCGATGGCAGTTTTATTTTTATGAAGATGCCAAGAAATGTGTCGACTAGTGTTTAGCTTCAAAATACGTGTCGTTTTCCTGATTTGTAATTTAAATACTGCCAGAAAGATGGGGAAAAACAGTGGCTAGCGATGCACAATACTTTCAGTGACATATCTCTTACTAATTTTTATAAATAAAACATTACTTTGCATGAAAAATCAGCGAGAACTTATTCAAGGTCCGAATATATATATATATATATATATATGAGTTTCTTTAAAAACGACTGACAAGTTACAGCGATTATGCTTTTTATTCATTTTCCTTCTTTTTGTATAAGTGATTTCTATTTCTATTTTTGATATAAAGTTTGTAAAAACTGTCCAGATATTTTACATATCCGAGCGCTTTTGGCTATACTTTTAGTCATTATGGATCTGGATAATACAATGTTAATACAAACATAATAGCCTCATCCACATGTGAAAATGGCTAAAAATTATGGAAGCATTATTAATAAAAAAGAAAAAAGACAATATTTTATTATATCAACTACACAGCCACAATATGCTGACTATGTTTGGAAAATAAAACATTCCTATATCTCTCTATATATTCTGTGCATTTTAGCAGCAAATGATCTTTAAGGCAAAAATTAAAAACAATAGACATTTTGTATCGATTAAATTTAATGATCAACTTTTCCAAAATACGAATAATCTTTCTCAGACAAGGGGGAAAATTTGGCAGAAATTTGGAAGAAAAGTACAAGCAATATAGTTTCAGCTTGCGACTTTCTTAAGTCATCTATTCAACATCATGGTGTTTGGAGTGATCACTAGTGGTGGTGACCTTATGTCTCCATTTATCTTCCAAGGACTCAAAGTGGAGGCCTGCATTAAGTGCTTTGAGGAGGTAGTAATATCTTGGGTCAAGAGGGTGGCAACAAGACTTCGCACAATGCCATAAAAACAGGAGAACCCATTCATGGATGTCAGACAATTTTTGCGATCACATACTCCTTTTTATTTTTTTTTTAATTTATTTTTTTTTTTATAAGCGTTTCACCCCGAGCAAGGCATGTCACTGCCACTACTGTGCAGGGGGCTACGTAGAGTGGAGAAAGGCTGGTTAAATATAGGAAATAACAGAGGGTGGGTGATAGGCGGGTGAGGATACCGAGAATGAGGGTTGGGTAGATGAGAGTGTTGTGAGAATAGTTGGGAGTTAGTGTGATAGGAGGTGTCTATTGACCCTACATTTAAACACCTGGAGATTGTAACTGTCGGGAAAGCAGACTTGAGTGCGGGAAGTGCGAGAAAAGAAGCTGTTCGGCTACCGAATTTGGTTACCTAATTTCCCAGACTGCAACCCTCTTGATTATTATGTGTGGGGCGGAAGTTGAGTGAGAGACCGACAAAACTACGTGTAACACAAAAGATGAAGTGAAGGTAAGGATTAGAATAGCATTCAATAACTTCAACAAAGATAATGAAGAGGTGCAGGAGATTCCAAAACTGTCTCGGGGCTATGGTTGAAGCCAATGGCGATTTTATTGTATAAATTTACTCTTTAGTATCTCTAGATGTTTTTGTGCAATTTTGGTAAATATATTTATTAAAATGAGATGCCAGCGTTATTTTTATTTTTGCATAATTTAGACGACAATTTATTCCTCTCACCTGTATATAATAACAGGGGGTAGCAAAAATAATTTTACAAACACTGGGGCCGATATCTTCAAACGAAAGACGAGAATAAATGTCTGTCGAAACATATATCCGCAAAACCATTGGTTTTAGTCTATTAAGTTTTAAAAAAATGATTGAATAAAAATTTACACTAGAAACATTTTTCGGTAGATTTTAATCCCCCTGGTACAATCGAGGCTAGAAACCAGTATCAGCTTAGTGTTTATGAGAGGGCTGGAATTTTAGGTTACTGTCTGGTAGGTACATATATTCTCCCAGCAGGTCTTACATGAGACGCCTACAGGGACATTATTAAGTTTAAAAAAAAGTTTATGGTTGTTGGCGCTGTGTTGCCAAATAAACTATGTTATATTTGTAATTCGTGTACATTTGTGGCTAGTGTGTTTTCGGCGTTTGATGTGTGTAATAGTTCATTGAGAAGTGTTCCATTTAAAAATGGCAGGAAAATGACAGGTAGGTTTGAATTTTACATTCAACCTCGCGAATTGCAATGGGCGTGAGTTGCACAGCAGTCCCATTGCTTTGCCAGACCGAAGGCAGCCGAGTTACCCAGATTTTGCTGCTGTTTATCGTCGCGTTGCTGAGACAGGATCTGTGGAACCAAGGACCGAGGAAGACCGAGATACGCTCCTATGCCTAACCATGAAAAACACATGGACGATCCAGATATCAGTACACGTCAAGTGATACTAGCATATCGTATATCTCATAATACCGCATGGAGGATACTTCAAGAGCAACTCCTGTATCCGTACATTGGCAACGTGTGCAGAGCCACTCACCACGGGAGAACTTTTGCCGATGGTTTATTGCATATATGTGTGTGTGTGTGTGTGTGTGTGTGTGTGACGTGTCTTTACCACTCATCTACGATTAAACAAAGCCCGAATAGTGCTTATATTTGATCGTGAGTTTACGTGGTCGAGCGATTGAACCGTCAGATCAATTGACGGTTTCCTTTACGGGAAAGCAGGTTCGAATTCTGCTGAGGACACATATTTTTCTAACAAGGTTTCTCGATTATTCAAACCAGTAGATGTAAATAATATACTGTTTAATAAAAAAAAACAAAAAAAAACAAAACAAAAAAAAAACGGAGAATTTACTCAAATAGGAGTATCCATTATAATGTTTAAACAAGTAAATTAAAAATATGTCAGATTTAATTCGTCTTGTAATTGATTTCGTAAAATTTCGTATAAAGCTTAAAATTAGCTAACCGCTCATATTATAAAATAAATTGAAGACACAATGCCAAAGTCGACCAATCCGAAATATAATGTAATAATACCAATACCAAAATCATTTACTCAGGCTTTCATGCAATAAAGACCATCAGGCGTAACTGCATCAATTTTTATATCTAGTTTGCAATGGGTAAATTGTCGCCATATTAGATCTTTGATTTCGCGCATGCGAATTGTTTGATCCTAATGTTGTTCACTGCTGTTGGGAACCACCCACCCAAACAAAAATAAAAGCATCATAACGCAATTCATTCTACCAGAAAAAAAGACAAGGTCCGAATATATATATATATATATATTAAAAAAGACATGCTCCACTGCTTAGCATTGGCTTCGAAAGCTCCAATATGAACATTTCGGAGTGCTTGGGTGTCAATCTGAGGACGATGTAGAGTACTCAGACAGAGTGGGACGAGTCTATGATAATTACGAAAATTCAGAAGCTCCAAAAACTCACTTTGATTATACTGACAAAAAAACAAAAAAAAAACAAAAAAAAAAACAACTCCTGAATTTGTTGTTGAGGATCTCAAACTCAACACGGAGGCCTACAATAATTGACTTGAAGAGATAGTGTTACCCTGCGTGGGTGTTGAAAGACCCTATGTCTGGCAACAGGACTATGTACCATGCCGCACAAGCAGAAGAACCCAGTAATGGTAGTCACACAATTTTTTGCGACCGCGTTATCCATTATATCTGGCTAACTACCCCTCCACCCCCAAACTACAAACCGATTGATTATTATGTGTCAGGTGCAGTTGAGCGAGAGGCCAACAAAACCCCTTGTAGCACCAAAGATGAACTGAAGACAAGAATTATGGCTGCTTTTACCAACTTAAGCAAAGAAAACGCCCAAAGGAGTTGCAGGAAATTCGGAAGTCGTCTGGAGGCCATGCTTTTTTTAAAGGTTTGGTAAATATATGTATTAAAATGAGTTAGCAGTGTTATTTTCATGTTTGCGTAATTTAGACGACAATTTATTCATAGGCCCATATATATATATATATCATTAGATAGATACAGGCATATGTGTCTAGTTTGTGAAAGATTCGAAATCTTTTATATAAATAATTTCACCCCTAGAAAGCTCCTAAAGACACAAAGACAAATCGGTTTATTGAGTGTTGAAAGAATAAGAGAAAAACATTATGAAAGAGAGAGGACAATAAAAGAATAGGTGTTAAGGAGACAGAACATAGCGATTGACATTGCATTTGCATTTCTGAAGATCTGAATTGATTGGCAAGCAAGAAACCGGAATTCTCTAAGCGAGAAGCACGAGAAAAGAAACTGTTCGCATAGAACTCACGTTTGCATCTAACCATTTTGAACTACATGTTGAAACATTATCTATGTAACTTTTATGAATTATTTAATTATCCCAATAATAATAATAATGATGATCACACACACAAACATTAATAAATATACCTATTATTCTACGTTTTAGGCAAGAACCGGATCTTCATGCTTTTTAGCAATCGTCAGGTGCATATTATACTGGGCCTTTCTCCTTTCATTGCGGCAGCCAGTCAGTCAGTTGAGTGCCATACGTGATACACGCTTGGGCGAACATGTCTCGAAAGAGACATGACCGACTGGGCAGAAGATTATCCCGCAGTAGGTTGCCATTGTTTTCTGCGGTAGACTGGTTGTCGACCAAGGCTATAGAACCCATCTGTCCTGTTATTTAACCCATAACTGGAAGGAATAGGCAGATTAATACCTTTCCCAAGGGTATTTGCGCGTAAGTGAATGCAATGAATTCAGCTGGAATTCGAACTCGGCTCCCCGATTTCTCGTTCCGAGCCGATATCCAATCCACCACCACGCACGATTGCTAAAAAACATGAAGCATATAATATATCTTCATTAATATAAATTTTTGCTCTGTTATACAGCATTGAGCACTGTTCTATTCACACCTGTTTAATATTCATATACTGATGTGTATCTATGTGTATACACGGATATATACTTATTTACCTCCTTACATCCTTACCTATATATATATATATATATATATATATATATATATATATATATTGCTGACATCCAACCTGGTGCCTACAGGAACGCACCTCCCACCCATTCATTACTTATATGTCCATTAACTACAGATGTTTTAAGTAGATTTTCCATGAATCACTATTTATTAACATCTGATCGTACGAGACTTTTTGCTAATTTTGTTTTCATTTTCTTCTTCCTTTTACTTTACTATGAATTACTTCCTTTTAATGTCATTTTTTTTTTCTGGTCTTCGGTTCAAAAATTTAATGCATCAGAAAAGCGAACTTTTCTTTTTAAGCCTTTCTTTATTTACTTGGTGGTCTTTTTGATATACAGGCATTCGTCCCACAAAATTGCATATGTCTCTTGGGGTGTTCTTCCGGAAATCATTTTAATAACGATAATTCATTTTAGATGATGATAATATCTATCTATCTATCTATCTATCTATCTATCTATCTATCTGGTAAGCTCTGTTAACGTGTAATTTGCTTGCTCTAGTTTAATTATATATATTTGGCATAACATAAAGATTTACCGTGGCAAATTTGACATCATATTCAGTGGTCATTGCTTAAATTATATATATATATATATATATATATATATATATATATATATATATATATATGTGTATATGTGTGTGTGTGTGTGTGTGTGTGCAAGTTTGTTTGAAAACTAATAAATGGCCTTTGTTTTAATTTTTTGAAAAATCATATACCACGAGCACTGTTCTTCCGAATTAAATTTAATCTATCTATCTATCTATCTATCTATCTATCTATCTATCTATCTATCACTTGCAAGCGAGTTTAGTCTGCCTCCTGCCTACTTCTGTCTAAGTGTATTTATTTGGTATAACATAATATTTCAGTCTGCGGAAATTGTCAGCAGCTGCAGTGACCATAAATTATCCAATTATGGATAAAATAAAAGAGGGTGAATTTTGATTTCAAGAGCACACTCAACTTACTCAGAAGATATTTCTACACAATCTTCCTACTCCTTTCAGTCAATACATTTTTACACGTTCAAATTTAGCTAATCCACATGGTTTATTAATACGACATTGATTGTAGGCATCCCAAAATGGTCTCTCATCGTTCCTATCTTCTTTCACATTTTTATTAAGTATCTACTTAGAAATATTCTCAGATCATTATATATATATATATATATATATATATATATATATATATATATAATTAAATCCGTTCTTTAGAAATTACTTTTATTACGAAACTTATCAGATAAAAACCTATTTCAAAAGAAATACGCTGAGTGAAAAGCATGATTCCCCCCAAAATAAGGAAAATGAAGACTTATTTATGGTGACGTTATTCGTGGTCAAATGGTAAAGCACTCCGTATCAGAAAGTAGGTTCTTCTCCAAAGGAAGACGCAGGTTGGATATCTGTCAGAGGACACACACGAAGTGTCCAACATAATAACGTTTGTAGTAATAGTAATAATAATGATAATAATAATAAAAAGAATTATAATATACGTTTTAATTTTTTTTTAACATTTTTTAAATCGATATTTGTATTTGAGTAGATATTGTGTTTTCAACTAAAAAGAATATTTGTATATATATATTTTTACCGGCCTGATTATTCATGAGAAATTTTGTTACGAAAATGTGTGTCATTCGGAAGGATTCTAACCTGTGAACGCTAACAAAATAGGGAAAGCCACCAATTGATCTGGTGCGTCTTAGGCCGCTCGACCACGAATAATTACACAGTATAATATAGGCTAAATCAAGCCTTATATACAAAATTTTCGATTTTTCTAAGACGCACCAGATTAATTGGTGGCTTCCTCTATGTTGTTTTCATAAATAATCAGACACACACACACACACACACACACACACACACACACACACACACACACACACACACACACACACACATGTATATATTGGGTGTGTTTATACGCGCTAAAAAGTCTGCCTTCTTCTACCGGACGCTCGTGGCCTAGGGGTAGAATCGCCGACTGACGCCGACGATTCGGTCGGGTTTCAATCCTGGGTTATGAAGCGATCGGAGTCTAAACGTACTGATGAGCTGTGATAGAGCGAAACAGATCTGTCTGCGGATGACTATATATATATATATATATATGCTGTTTAATTAAAAATAGAATATCTACTTAAACCCTTCATTAAAATAGATTTGATTATGCATTTCGACATTCAAGACTTCATTCGGCCCCCAAAACATATTACTTGTAAATAAATAAGTGTAAAGTTTATGTATATATAATCATGTGTATATTAAGTTCTAAATACGGTAAGTACATTGTAACCGTATTCATAATTGATGTTATTAAGTAGAGGATTTCTCTTTGAGTGCTTTCGGCTATACTATTTAGCCATTACCAAGAATGAATTTTGTTTGCTTGTAAATAATTATGTGTAAAATGTATGTAGATAGAGTCATGTGTATGTTAAATTCCAAACAGGGTAAGCACATTGTTACCATGTTCATAATTGATGTTATTAAGCGGAAGATTTCTCTTTGACCGCTTTCGGCTATACTTTTATCCATTTAGTATATATATATATATATATATTTATAATTTTATATATATACACTCTAATATGTACTCACTCTTAAAATGACACTATATCTAGTGGTTACTGACTTTCATGATAGTTAAAATACAGAATATATTAATGTTTATTAGTAAAGATTAATCACTAAATTAAATTAAATACACAGATTAAATAATAATGAAGTTATATGATGTTATATATATTAATTGCTTTTTACTGTGTTGACTTCTTTCTAGCCTGCTTAAGTTATTGTCTGATTAAATGCTTTACTACTTTCCTCAGCCTTTCTCTCACCTTTGCCAAACGGAAGGGTATTAAAAAGTGAGATAGTAGGCAGAGAAAGTCTATAGCATTACCGTAGCAGCAGCAGTAACAGCTTAATCTGTGTGCATTTGTGTATATATATATATATATATATATATATATATATATCGTTCCATCACTGTACAATATAGTAAAAATAGGTAGGTTTGTTGTCGTATCCCGCGACCTAATAATGAAATTTCTGGCCTCTACACCCTGGGCCATTACTCAGTTGGTCTTTTATGTTTACAATGGACACAGGAGCCATAGCATAAATCGAATTATAATAAAAATGACATAATAATAATAATGTTAATAAAAAGAAGAATGATATTAATAAACAACTATATAATATATAATGATAGTAAGTAAGAAAAAATAGGTAATAAATATGAGAAATAGAAGAAATAGGGAGAAAACATATTAATGAATTGAAGGAGAAACAGAATTTATAGGATCAACTGGAAAGGTTGAAAATGAGGTTGAAATATGCAAGCAGAGAAAGCGGAATATTCAATGTCCGAAGAAGGAATCGACATTGAGGTGAGATTTACTTACGTACTAATTTTTTGCTACCAATCCGAACTTCTGCATTGGCGCAAAGCGTAACGAGGTTATGGCCGAACGAATTGAATCTTTCTTGCTGCGCTTTTGCCTGTCGGACAATTTGAACTTTTGCCCAAAACAAATACACGGTGCCCATTTTTGCTGATATTTGAAAGTGAAGTCCAAGAATTCTCTCTGACTCTCTCTGTCTCTGATTATTAATTCATTTTATAAGTATGTAGTTAGTAACTTTGTAAATCGAAACGAGTTTGTTCATCCATGGTTGCGTGTATTTGTGTGTTTACCTTTTTGCGTAATGTATAGAATGCCTTTACTCATAAATACGTTTTCGAAGATATAACCTTCTTTGAAATAATATATATATATATATATATATATATATATATATGTGTGTGTGTGTGTGTGTGTAATTATAAATTATAATTTATAATTATATGTGTGTGTGTAATTATAAATATCAATATATATATGCAATTTGTTATATATATTATATTATTTATATATTATATATGCGTGGTACTTATTTGAAAACGCTCAATATCAGTTATAGAGCTGACATATTCATATAAATATGTGTGAGTTTTTAACCCTGGGTTTCACGCTCTTGCGATCGTCAGACAAACTGATTAATGTTTGTAAGAAATTGGCTATATTTAGGGCTGCGTATATTGGTGTATTTTTGTAGAAATGGGAGTAACACTTGTCATGGCAGACGCAGACATATGTACATATTTGTACATCCACTGACGTGCGCAAACACACACACATACGCGTGCTCGCGCGTCCGCCCGTCCGCCCACCGGGGCTCACACAAACATATATGCGAATCGTATGCGGCTCGGCATATATATGTATATGTGTGCCATTGCGCACATACATACGCATTCGGTTGGTGTATTTGAATAGTGTAGCGATGTCAATGCGCGGACAGTTGTCGATTTCTCATATGTACATATGTGCGTATGATGGGGTCATGTCTCGAAAGAAAAATCATTGACTAAGCTTGTATCACCCATGCCAATTGACTGATTGACTGAAAAGATTGGCAACCAAGTCTCATCCTTTTACAGAAATGACTAAATGTAACCGTAAGTTCTATGTTAACAGTTTTTTCTCTCGCACTTCTAGCTTGTAAAACTCTTTTCTGGTCCGTTGCTTTTAGTTTTTTGACAGCGTAAACGCTACACTAGTTATTTCTAAATTGTCTACCTTCTTGAAAACGACCAGTAATGATCGAAAGATAAGAGCAACAAATGACAGGAAATTGTGGAGAGCCATAATCACCAGCGTCTTAAAGGGACACGGCACATAAAAGAAGAATGTGCTTTAATAAATAAAAGGCGGGGCCAGATTTATGAGAAATAAGTAAAAGACAAAATATATCATGAGCTTCATAAAACAGGAAATTGTGGAGAGCCATCATTGCCTGCGCCCTGAGGGAACATGGCACATAAAAAACCCTTTCCTTCTTTATGAAAAATTCTCGTCGCTGGAGTTGTAAACTTTCGCACAGCCTAAGTACATCTTATAAAACCTCGAATGAATGTCGTTTTCATTTCTTCTTTTAGGAGCATTTATTTAAAAAAATGCATACGTCTCTCCTTTGTATTTGCAAAGTCGTGACACCTTTCATGTGTGAAACCAGATATTTACCTATATATTTAATCACTACGTTGAAATAGAATGTACAGATGTGCCCTCGAATCTTGGCCTCCTGACGGTCCCTCTTTGAATGGAATCGAAAATCAGTCAGCAATTTTGCAAATTATCATTCTAGGGGCGTGTCACAGTGGCCGCGTGTTTCGTCCCCTGTAATTCGCACAAACGAGATTTTCGTATCTGTCCTATTATTTGTTGCAAATTGGAATTAGAATGCCCTTTGCTAAAGTAAGCCTATTCAGTAATATCACATTTTCTGGTCTTGCAAAAAGGGTTTACTTCGCTTATGTAGTTGTTTAATCGTAGTTTGCTGGGAACATACACTCATTGCACTTCGAAACCTGTACAGATAAAAAAAAATAATTCAGGTCATATTAGAACAAATCGATTGTAATGGCTTAAGAATACTTATTTATCTAAGGTGACCTGTTTTATGCTTAGAACATTCAACTTAACCAACAACTATTTACACTATTCACATTGTTTAGACTGATGTGCTCATCTTTGTTACAATATTCGAGACGTTTCGGCCGTTGTACGCTCGAACCTTCTTCCCGTGATGGGAATTTCAAACTGAACCCTTTATTTCTGTTGTGGCGAATTTTGTCGCTAAGTTGTTGTGGCCTGTTAGGGCCAGGAAGAAAAACACGGAAAGAAAAACGTAAGTTTAAAACACTGTATTAAAATAACAGAATCTATTTACAAGTAAAAGTAGTCAGCAGATAGAAGTTTAAGTCCAAACTGTATTGCTAAGCTGCGTCTCGACTGCTTCTAGACTGTTTTACGACTGCCTCACAGTTGCTCCCCTGGAAGTCATGCAGGTTGGATATTTATTGACGGAGAAAGAGTCCATTCCTATACATAGGGCACCATAGCAATTTCGTTTACCGGACTAGATTGTTCTCGTTCTATGAGTCATGCCTCTTTCAGATGTCTCAGTATAATTTATCACACTTTAACTCAGTCTCTAAGTTTTTGTTTACCTCTGCTGTATCAAATCCCTGGATCCGACCAGCGCTTATATCCACTGGACCACGCATACTGTAAGATAACATTTCCAAATTGATTCTTCTTTTTATACGTGCTATGTCTGTTCAGGATATGGGCAATCTTGGCTCTTAACTCCTTCCTGTTCTATATAGATCTACGAAATTGTTATCCCATTAACATCCCTCCCTGTCCCTGTCCTGTCATTCATTTATACAAACTCATTAATTACGTTACTCGGAATTTTTCTCAGTTCCTTCAGTATGTTTTGTGAGTGTCAAATTATTCAAACCCTGTTTCATTTTTATGTGTCCCGGAAATTTAAAATATCTCTTTCTCATCGTAAGCACAAATGTTTTCTTCGGCATTTTTCTTACAAATTCTTGTTCCGTTCATGTTATTCTCAGCATACTTTCTGTGAGAAAATATAGGAAGGCCCATATTGCATAAATGTAGAGCACTTTTATGTTCGTTTCCAACGAAATTTTCTTTTTTATTAATAGTGAGCTAACACCAGCACTGGCCCAGATAAACTGAAACCAAACAGCAGGACCGAATACAATTATAACAGAGTAGCTATCGGACTTAGACAATTTCAGGATTGATAAGATTACTGAAAATTAAAGTAAATATAACAGTGGTGAAATACAACAAGACCTCAGTAGATCTATTTTTTTAACAATGCCAAAGAAACTAACAACAAATAAATTCAAGCTCCATTGAAAGTTTTTCCACGTTACTTTGTCCGTCGTACACGTAATGACACTACTTAAATTTTAGGGAGCAAAATTTATAATTCTAAGTTTTCATGGCATAAAATGTAAACCAAAAAAGTTGCCTGTCATCTTGACGGACAGAAAAGCATTAAACTGAATACATGAAGACTGATTTAAATAACAAAAACCAAACTTACATTAACAAAGAAATTAAACTTACTTTGTTAAAATAATAGCAAAAATCAGCAATATTGCGAATTTATTCCATAATAAGAAACACAATAAGATCTTATGTATTTATCGATTACGGATTTGTGGTCGATGAATAATTTTCAACCCTACAACCCCTTTCCCCGCTGACGAAATGTCGCAAGACTGTGGCCTCGCTATCGTTCTTTCTATTACAAATGTTTAGATGAGTTATGTTCTTTTTTCAATCAGTTTATGGTATTCCCAGCATAACACATACACAGAATGGATAGCGGCTCGGATTGAGGAATCGGAGAACCAAGTTCGAATTCTTGTTGAATGTATCACACTTCCTTACCTGCTAATACCTTGGTAAAGGTATGAATCCACCTCTTCTCACCCCATATGTATCAATAGCAGGACAGATTGAGTTCTATAGCCTTGATTAGTAATCAGTCTAACGCAGTAAAAATTGGCAACCTACTGTGGGAAAATCGGTTATTAACCTTACGGCTGAGAAGAAACCTTATGCTTTGGTTGGCAATCTTCCTTGAGGTGGTGCATCGGGTATAAAAACACCCGGATGTAGGATCGGCGGTCCACGCCTGTATCAGCAATAGGGAAGAAGGCCAAGACGTCAACTCACACCAACAGGATCTGAATACAGCATTGCTGGACTATGTTGTGTGGGGTGGGATCGTCGGTGGATTTTCGACCGACCATTAGTCGAAGTATGATGATGACACAAGCAGGGCCAAATTCTCCTCCTTTCTTTTGCTTCATATTCCATTGATAAAAAGAAAGTTTTATCCAGACAGCTTCAATGCAAGGACTGTTACTTTGTTGAACAAACTACCGCATGGATGCTTCCCACAGATCACTACGATCATTAGCTCTTCAAGTCTAGAGTTAACCGCTATCTATCCTACGTATGTAACGCATCACTCAATAAATCCTCAGCCTAACTAATAGAACAACATCTTTTAGGCAAAATTCGACTTTATTCATCAACATAGTCTTCTTCTAGGGTGCAACACCGATTCCAATGCTTCTCTAACAATTCGATGTTTTTTTTTTGTAGAATGGTTTGCCTTTGGTCTCAGTTTCCGATATCACTTTTTCATTGGTGCCAAATTTCTTTCCCTGGAGCGTACTTTTGAGATCAGCAAAGGACCAGTAGTCACTGGGGGCTAGATCTGGAGAATAGAGTGGATGAGGAAGCAATTCAAAGTGCAATTTATGTAGTTTTACCATCGTTGCGGTCGACTTGTGACACGTATGCGTTGTTTTAATTTTTCTTCTTAATTTATGGCCGTGTTTTTGGCGATTTCTTCCTTTAAACGCACCAATAATGCTATATAACATTTGCTATTGATGGTTCTTTCTTTCTCAAGGTAATCGATGAACAAAATAGCATGCGCATCCCAAAATACGGAGGCCAAAACTATACTTGCAGTTGTTTGCATCTTTGGTCACTTTGGAGGGCATTCACCAGCTGATGTCTGATTGCTGATTTGACTTCAGAATGAAGTAGTGGATCCATGTTTCATCCATTGTCATATATCTCCATTGTCATATATTTACTCAAAAACTCCTTCTTGTTGCGTTGAAACAGTTGCAAACAAAACTCTGAATCGTCGACATGTTGGTGTTTTTGATCGACTGTGAGCAAAAGCGGCACCCACTTTGAATACAACAAAATGGTAAGTGAACTACCTTCTGGTATGTTCAACTCCTTTTCTATCTCATGCAACTTCAATTTACGGTCGGCCAAAACGAGTTTGGATTTTTTGGGTGTTTTCCGGGACAACTGTCGATTTTGGCAACCTGAGTTTTCAGCATTATTTGTGTCTGCACGACTGCGTTTAAAGTCAGCATAACACCTCTTAACCGTTGTTTCTGACCGAGCAAAGTCCGAATAACACTTATCAAGCCATTGCTTTGATTGAACAGTATTTTTGCCAACAGAAAGCAATGATTTATCATCGCACAAAATCCAGATTTTATCATTGTTTTCAAAATTTGCAACAGTAGTTTCATTTAAATGACTGTAATTTGTAAACTAATCATTCGACTAACCTCAAATTTTGTTACTTGCCATTTTTATAGGTTAGTACTTCATAAAAATCATATAGATTTTTTTTTATTAGTGGCGCCATCTATATGTCAGGCCCGGGACTTATTGAGTGATGTGTTACTCCTTATTTCCTCTTTTTACGTCTTCATTTAGTAGCATTCTACATTGAGTGGCTTTTGGGCCTTGTATTGAGTGAAAATTTATTATAAAAAATGACCTCTTCTTTTTCAGTAATGAGATATTCCGTTACGATCATTTTCTAAGCATACCATTTTTCGGTGCATATCCTAAAGTATGGGACGCTAAGTAATGATTGAAATCATTATTTAGTCATTACTGATCTAGCGAGACAAACCTGCTAACCATACACCTTGTCGAAGTCCCCAGATGTTTTGTTATGGTATCAAGAGGTATCAATCGATATTCCTCGTATAACATAAGAAGAATATACTATTAGTAAGTAAAGAAAATCAGGTTGATAATACATTTTATTTATTTTTTTGTGTTCGCTATATTTTATGCAATGACTGTAAAGATAACGATATCATTATTTATAGTGTTATGAGTGAATTAGTAATATAATAAAACACGAAATTTTAATTAATACTAAAAAACAACCGAAGAAAAGTACCCTTATTTACATGACATTGCATTGAAAAAACGTTTAATGTAAAAGTTAAAATTTTAACCCCAGCAGTAAGTAAAGCCCAATACATACATTGGGCTTTACTTAAACTACAAGAAAACCGAGTGCATGGTCATCAGTAAAAAGGGTAGCCCAATATGCCAAATACAGGTCGGAGATACTAGAATCAAGCAGGTACAAAAATTTAAATACCAGGAAAGTGTTCTTAATACCTTACTCAACTTCTGGAAGCATTCCAGAAGTTGAGTCAGGTATTAAGAAACAGGACAATTTCGCTAGAAACAAGGAAGAGAGAACTGGATTGCTATGTGTTGTCCGTTCTTCAATATGGCAGTGAATGCTGGACACTATCATCAAAGATGAAGGAAAAACTTGAAGCAACTGAAATGTGGTTCTACAGAAGGATGCTGCCAATATCATGGATCGAGAGCATGTGAGCAATGATGATGTCTTAGAAATGATGGAAACAAAAAGGAAATTAATACTGAGCATCAGGAAGAGACAGCTGAAGTTCCTGGGACATGCAATGAGAAAGGAGCGCTTGGAGAACCTGATACTAACAGGCCAGATAGAGGGAAAAAGAGATAGGGGAAAGCAATGGATAACATTTGAAGGACCTAATGAGGTGGATGATGAAACGAGGGTTGCATGGTGTAACAGGAGAAGGCGTGCTCAGAGCCACCAGGGATAGGGAAACGTGGAAAGCCATGATCGCCTACGTCCTAAAGGGACAGGGCACATAGAAGAAGAATACATACATACATACATACATACATAATGTTCGTAATCTCGTTATTGTGCATGGCCATAGCACAATATTAACAAAATATAAAGAGCAAGGCACGAACATGATTCTTAAGATCTGCTAATCATTTGCATTGTTTTTCACAAAATGGGCATCCGTGGTCTGTTACAAGATTTGGTCAGTTTTCTGGCATTTTCATTATCACTGCTATGATTCATCCGAACAGTCATGACATTTAAGGCTACAGCCAGTGACGCTCACCCTCCAAAACATTGTACAATGCCTGGGAATGAAATTTGTAAAGTGCGTCAAAATTACTCTGTGAGTAACACAAGCAATGATCCGAAAAGAAGAGGATATCAACATCTTCGGTTGCTAATTAGTGTGCTTCAGGTGTTAGATCAGAGTTTTCCTTCTCCTAGGGTGACAACCTAACAAGGACTCAGCGGTCAATCACTCCCAATGGTTATTATTGTTGGAGGTGAGGTGTCGATGATTGACCTTCACCTGCAGAGTTCACTATTTGTTCATAGCTAAGACTTTACTATCCTGAGTTCAAGTGAACCTGGGAACAGCATCATTTTAAAGGTGTGATTCTACGCTTCTCAAAATCTTTAGTCCCACATACATATTAATGAAACATATAATAATAATAATAATAATAATAATAATAATAATAATAATAATAATAATAATAATAATAAAATACAACTGAAGGCTCAAAGAATAAGACGCTACGAGAAAAGATCAAGATTTTACAGACAAAACAACATTTTTCAAACCGATACAAAGAGATTTTACAGGGAAATAGGTAAAAAAAATAATTGAAGTGACAGTCCCCCCCAGAATGGAAGAAGTTACACAGTTCTGGGAAAAGATATGGGCTTGCCCTAAAAGACATAACAAAGAAGTAGATTGAATTGCACAAGAGATAGAACGAATAAAAATAAACCAGAACAGACATGGGCTGGAATTACAGAAGAGGATGTTAAATTTGCACTAAAAAAAGCACACAATTGGAAATTCCCAGGTATAGATAAGATTCCTAACTTTTGGCTATATTATTTAAATACAGCCCATAAAAAACTAGTCAAAGAACTTCAAGAAATGGTTGACGATCCCACTAAAATTCCTGCATGGATGACCAAAGGAATTACATTTCTTCTACCCAAGAACGGTGACACAAACAATCCGAAAAACTACAGACCAATTACATGCCTTCCGAACACATATAAACTATTAACATCTATTTTAACAAAACAGACATATTTATTCTTAGAAAGAAATGACATGATACCGCTTGAACAAAAAGGGTGCAAACGTGGCTGTTATGGATGTAAAGACCAATTGCTTATTAACAAAATGATCCTGGAAAACTGCTACAGTACAAAGAAAAATCTTAGTACTGCCTGGATAGATTATCGTAAGCATTCGATAGTGTGCCACATTCCTGGATTTTAAAGACTTTAAATATATACAAGATATCACCCGTCATCATCAATTTCATCAAACAGTGCATGTCTATATGGAAAACAACCCTTTACCTCAATCATATAAATGGAACCTATAAGTCTGATGAAATAAACATCAAAAGAGGTATATTTCAAGGTGATTCTTTGTCTCCATTACTATTCAGTATATCATTAATAGCACTAACCATTCAACTTAATACGACAGAATGTGGTTATAAAATAGGCCAAAAGAAAATAAGCCATCTATTTTACATGGATGACTTAAAGTTATATGCTAAGAATGATAATGAGCTGGAAGGTCTTCTGCAAGCTGTAAAATGCTTCAGCGAAGACATTGGAATGAAATTCAATTTGAATAAATGTGCTAAAGCTACAATTTTTATGTGGATCAATACAAGAAACATCCTCAATTAGCTTAGACCCTGCTGTAACAATAAAAGAATTGAAACCAGAATAAGCTTATAAATACCTAGGTGTAAATGAGAGTGAAAACATTCACCATAAAAAAATGAAAGAAATAGTGCGTAAAGAGTACTATAGAAGGCTATGAATGATATTAAAAACTGAATTGAATTCACAGAAGAGAGTTATGGCCATTAATAGCCTTGCAATCCCAGTTGTCCAATATAGCTTCAACATCTTAGGACTCTAAACGACATCAGGCGAATGGATTCTAAAACAAGAAAGCTTCTTTCTAAGAATAAGATGCATCACCCAAAAGCTGATGTAGACCGTCTATACATACCCCGTAAAGAAGGTGGAAGAGGTCTTATTCAGCTGGAATTGTCATACAAGACAACAACTATTGGCTTACTAACATACATAGAAACAACAAAGGATTGGATTATACAATTAGTAAGGCCACATGAAGAAAGAAAGAAAAAATATTCAATAATAAAAGAAGGCAGTAAATACAAACAAGATTTACAGTTAGTAGATTCTGTAGAAAAGCAAAACAGAAGCCAAGAACCAACTATTGCGGCAAAAAATATGAAAATGAAAGCCAAAGATAAAGCTCTTGAACAGATGAAACAGCGCTGGCAAGACAAATCTCTGCATGGCCAATATCCAGAACGTGCCAATAAATCCAATGTTGACAAATCATCGATGGTTACGTGCATCTGGATTAAAGTCTGAAACTGAAGGCTTTATTCTTGCAGCACAAGACCAAAGTCTTTTCACTAGAAACTTTCAGGCAAATATTATGCATAATAATACGGATCCAAAATGCAGGT